>SEYY01010166.1:5000-21753 GCA_009176605.1 Armadillidium nasatum
CTCGGCTTTTTATTTTTCTTTCTTTTTTTTCTTTTTTCTTTTCAACTCTGATTGATGGGATGATCCAGTACTCTTTTTATTCATTTGTAGCCTCGTTTTTAGAATGTCTGGTGTCAAAAGGATTTGCTTAGCAATATTTTATAACTTTTTTTTTTTTTTTTTTTTTTTTTTGCGGGGGGCCATTTTCGGCTCTCTCTCCGTCTTAGGAAAAAAGGTTATTGCTACTCCTTAAGGTAAGTGTTCACTGCGCATCTTACACACATTCCATTGTAAGCCTACTTCGTTTTGAATTTGTTAAAGCCTGAAATTCCCTCTTCTTCTTCTTTTTTTTTTTTTTTTCGCTTAATACCGCGAGCATTCTCTAGTTGGTTGCCAATTCTTCGGTCCTCTTTTTTTTTTTCTTTTTTTTTTTTCGTTCGGCACTCTCTCGCTTATTCTTCTTCCCTACAACTAATAACAAAATGCCACTGTTTCAAAAAATCTAGCAAATATCACTCTTACTACTACTACTACTATTATTATTATTATTATTATTATTATTATTATTATTATTATTATTATTATTATTATTATTATTTACTTCCATTTTTCCTTTAATTTTATTTTATATTTTATTATTATTATTATTATTATTATTATTATTATTATTATTATTATTATTATTATTATTATTATATATTATTATTATTATTATTATTATTATTATTATTATTTACTTATCATTAATCTTATTAATATTAATATTTACTCTGCACATCCTAATAAAAACACTAATGATCATTTATTTATTTTTTATATTTTTTTTTTTTTTCACTATTTATCTACTTCTAATTCTATTCACTAAAACTTATTTCTTTCGTTGTCTGTTGTAGGAATTTTCAGACATCAGTCGGTGTGTATTTTTTTCTCCGTGAGCGTGGGTACCATTGTGTGTATGTTTCCTTTTTCCTCCTCACGCACACGCCGTTTGCGTCCTTTCTATAAAGCTCATTTTTGCTTACTCCGAAATGCCCCTTCCTCTTCGCTTTCTTTCCTTTTTTTTTTTTTTTTCTTCGTGTGGGTATCCTTTTACAACGTTAAGATTCGACTGGCCGAAAAATTCACTTTTAAAGGATTTTGGTCGTTCTGTTTGTCGTGATCTTTTTCTTGTTTTTATGTAGAATTTTTCTATTTTCTTAATTAATTTCTTACTTTTATCGAAGGGAACGGTGTTCTAATTAAGTTCTAATTAAGTCACTCTAAGGCGTTCACCATTTAATGTTAGGTTAAATAAACCCAAACAATTAATTTCATTAATAATCCTTTATTAAGATGCACAAATGCAAAATGAAATGAGAGGCAACAATGCCTCAAGCAAAATAATGGTAGTATTTCAAATAAAGCACAAGATATATTTAAAACAGGAATTGCACACTTAAGATCTTGTTTATTAATTAGCATTGATTGCTAATTTCGGTATTTAATTAGTTGTTTGTTTCATCTAGCTCGCCTTGGGGATTATAGAGCGCGAGCTCTGACCCAAGACTCCTCGCTAGACTCTTCAGAAACTAACTGCCTCTTCTATTTCCCGCGCTAAGAAGACATCTTCCTTTGGGAAAGTTTCAGCTCTCTGATTGGTTGTTTTAACTTACGTGCCGTTTAAAAGCATCATTGTTTCAACTGTATTAATTGTTATCTTAACAAACTTGACTAACAATTAGTATATCGTTAAGGGTTGCAACAACCTTTAGTTTCATAATGATTTATTTATAAAATAACACGCAATTATATTTAAGCAAGAGAATGCCGAATTCAAAATACAGATCTTCGTTTAACACAAAGGGGGTGAGTAATCGAGTGGGTCAGAACATATATATATATATATATATATATATATATATATATTATATATATATATATATATATATATATATATATATATATATATATATATATATATATATATATATATATATAAAATATTAAAGATAAAAGGTAGAACTTATCCAAGAATATTTAATTAAATTGAAAAATATATCGATATATATCGAAGTACATCGTGTGTAAGCCTAACTTCGTAATGTCGTGGTATCTGACACATAGTCGATGTATGTGCGGTAAATGCGTTTTAGTCGCCGTGAGCGAGGTGGAAAAAGATATGTCGTGTAAACGTAATATAGTCGCGTATGTGTGTGTGTGTGTGTGTGTTAATACTTGAGAAGTGAGAGAAGGGTAGGTTAGGGTAATGGGTTACCCCACGCCATTTTATATATATATATATATATATATATATATATATATATATATATATATATATTATATATATATATTATATTTATTTCATCAATATTGGTATATACTAATATATGAATGACTATTACTAAGTTCATACTTTTTTAATTTGCTGAGGAAGGTTGATGCGGGGTTGGGGAAGCTGGGTGATAGAATACCCATTCGCCATTATACATGTAAATTTATTTACTTATTATTTATTTACTTATTTTCATCTTTATTTTTTCCTTTTAATATTTTTTATATTAATTTTTTTTTTTTTTTGTTTTATATATTTTTTTTTATCTTTAATTTTATTTTTTTATTTTTTACTTTTTTCCTTAAAATTTTTTACTTTCTATTTTATTATTTATCTTTAATATTATTTTTCAAAAATTCTTTTTTAAATTTTTTTATTTTTTTATTTTTTGTTTTTATTTTTATTTTTTTTTATTTTTGATTTTTATTTTTTTAAATTTTCATTTTTTATTTTTTATTTTTATTTATCTTTGCTTTTATTTTTATTTATTATTTTTTATTTCTATCACTTATATATATTTTATTATTTATTTAAAATTATACCCATGGGAAACACTATGTGAGCTGAATTTTTTTAACAAGCTGCCACGGAATGGTGGGTGCGACCCCTTACGGACCGGCTGGGTTAACGTTTCCTTGTGCGGGTGTAGGGCTATAGGACGTGACGTGGTAATACACATGAACCTGTGTTGATGCGACTCCCCGAGGGATGATGATGGCTCTTTATGGGAAGGAACCAATCTGAAAACTTTTTGTTTATATTTTGACCGATTGAGCTGAAATTTACAATATATATGCATTTTTTTCATCTTAAAACTCTCGATTTCAGACGTTTTTCTGAGTCTTTAACGGTTTACTAGTAATAGGGGGTCAAAATTCAAAAAGAAATTAAATAGAAGTGGTAAAATAATAGTCGAAATGATCCAAAAACACCCCTGTACATTCTTAGCCCCAATTTCTACAATATTAAAAGAGAACATTTGGGAATATTACGGATAGCGTTTGATTATAGAAGTTCAAATTTTATTTTGAAAACAAAAAAAATTAAAAAAAAAAAAAAAAAAAAAAAAAAAAAAAAAAAAAAATCCCTGTTTTGAATGTTTTTGAAAATTGGATATTGTTTAGAGGAGGGATGGATCTAAAACTTTTAATTAAGACACTTTTGAAAACTAATTGTTTGATTCGAGATACAGCATCTCAAAATTTGAAAAATTTGATATTTCGTCGAAAATTCGGTCATTTTTGATAAGCTGTATCTCGAATCAAGCAAATAGGTTTTAAAAGTGTTTTAAATTAAAGTTTTAGATCTATCCCTCTTCTAATAATGTACCTCCCAAAAAAAGACTTTCAATCTAGATTTTTTTTTTTTAATTTTTTTGTACGAAGATTTGAATTTTTCAAAATTGGAAAAAAAATTTTTGACACCTGGTAGAGTAAGGGCATTTAACCTGTTTTCTGTTATGCACACATCAAAACTCTGTAATCAGTTTTTGTAGCTAATAGATTTTGGAATATACAAACCAAATTTCAGACAAAAAAATTTTTTATGCGGCTTCACCGTACATTTAAACATTCCTAAAATTTCCGAAATTACTTCTAAACTTTAAATCCCTTGAAAAAACGTTAGGAATGGAGATTTTTCGTCGGGAAAAAAGCTATCTATACTGAAATTTTCAGGAAAATTGGATGAAAAAAAAATTTATCACATTGGATCCTTCCCTTATGTTGAAATGGGTCCTGAGAGAAAGGATGTGGGTGGTGAGATGTGATCCCCGTGTGTAATGCAGCGTTTTCTAACACGAGTTCAATATTTATTATTTCATAATAATTTTATTAATTAATTTTCAGTTAATTAATAACTATTATGGACCCCGGTCGTGTGTGTGAACCCCAACGAGCGCGTAACCCTATGGCAGCTCTACAGTGGACCCCCTGTGCCTCCACAGTGGACCCTGAATATTTTTCAACGGATCCTAGAGAGGAGGGTGACCCTTGGTTAGAGGGTGGCTTTAGTTCGTATATATATATATATATATATATTATATATATATATATATATATATATATATATATATATATATATATATAATATATATATATATATATATATATATATATATATAATATAATTTAAAAAAAAAAAAAAAAAAATTTTTTATCCGATTCTCCTGAAAATTTCAGTATATATAGCTTTTTTCCCGACGAAAAAACTCCATTTCTAACGTTTTTACGAGGGATTTAAAGTTTAGAAGCAATTTCTTAAATTTAGGGTAAGTTTAAATCTACGGTGAGGACGCCTAAAAAAATTTTTTGGTCTGAAATTTGGTGTGTATATTTGTAAATCTATTGGCTATAATAAATTCTTAGAGAGTTTTGATGTGTGCATAACAGAAAACAGGTTATATGCCCTTACTTGACCAGGTGTCGAAATTTTTTTTTTCCAATTTTGAAAAATTCACACATTCGGACAAAAAAATTAAAAAAAAAAAAAATTTTTTTTTTTTTTTTTTTTTTTTTGGATATTGTTTAGAAGAGGGATAGATCTAAAACTTTTATTTAAAACACTTTTAAAATCTATTTGTTTAATTCGAGATACAGCTTATCGAAAATGGCCGAATTTTCGACGAAATTTCAAATTTTCCAAATTTTGAGAGGCTGTATCTCGAATCAAACAATTAGTTTTTAAAAGTGTCCTAAATAAAAGTTTTAGATCCATCCCTCATCTAAACAATATCCTATTTTCAGAAACATTAGACACAGGGATTTTTTTAAAGAAATTTTTTTCTCCGGAAGGGTATATATTTTTTCAATTTTTTTTTCAAAAAAAAATTTGACTTCCTAAAATCTAACACCAACCTGACTATTCCCAAATGTTCTCGGTTAATATTGTAGAAATTGGGGCTAAGAATGTACAGGGGAGTTTTTGGATCATTCTGACCACTATTTTACCACTTCTATTTAATCTCTTTTTGAATTTTGACCCCCTATAACTGCTAAACCGTTAGAAACTCAGAAAAACGTCAGAAATCGAATGTTAATTAATTTAAAAAATGCATATACACTGTAAATTTCAGCTCAATAGGTCAAATAATAAACCAAAAGTCTTGAGAATGTGTCCTGCCCATAAATATATATATATATATATATATATATATATATATATATATATATATATATATATATATATATATATATATATATATATATATATATGTATATATATATATATATATATATATATATATATATATATATATATATATATATATATATATATATATATATATATATATATATATATATATATATATATATATATATATATATATATATATATATATATATATATATATATATATATATATATATATATATATATATATATATATATATATATATATATATATATATATATATATATATATATATATATACATTATTTTCTTTCAAATTTTTTTCGAGGTACCCTGGGGCTCCGTTTCAGGGTATGGGGTCCCGTTGTTTCGAATTTTGTCAAATCACAACCAGGTTTGGTTTTAACTCATGAAGATGCAAATGGATGACAGAAGTTTTCCCCTTTTTCTTGTGATTGGGGAGCTCGATTAAAATCAAAATTTATATGCATCTATGTATAGTAGCATAGTTTTAATCATTAAATTTTATTCTAGAGCCTATTTTTCATCAGTTATCTTACTAAAATGTTGCCAATTTTTATCATATTTCTCCTTTCTTTTGGTCATAATTTTTTATAACATCATCTGGTACAATTTTTAATAACAAATTCCTCATCTAGACATTATTACCTTTCGTTTGGTATATTATAACCCCTAATTCAGATATATATATTATATATATATATAAAAAAAAAAAAAAAAAAAAAAAAAAAAAAAAAAAAAAAAAAAAAAAAAAAAAAAAAAAAAAAAATATATATATATATATATATATATATATATATATATATATATATATATATATATATATATATATATATATATATATATATATATATATATATATATATATATATATATATATATATATATATATATATATATATATATATATATATATATATATATATATATATATATATATATATATATATATATATATATATATATATATATATATATATATATATATATATATATATATATATATATATATATATATATATATATATATATATATATATATATATATATATATATATATATACTATTTATGAGTCTTTTTCAAATTTGCATACCGCTAACTAAATTTAAATTTTTCGGTGTTAAAAATGAGTTTTTCGTTTTCTTTATTATGTCATCTTTTTCTTGAAGCATTGACATATTTTAGATCCAATGAATTAGTCATTTCAATTAGTCAATTATCTTAATTATCATAATTAAAAAGGTAGGCCTTCCTTTCATATAAAAATTCCTTATTTTTCAAAAACTACTGCTTCAATTCCTTTTGATAATTGGGTAAATTACTTAACGTGTCCTCTAGATCATATTGTACACTCAATTTGATAGTTAAATTTATTAACTACCTAGATATAAAATTATTTAATTACTATATACAATTTTCCATATAAAATGACGTTTAAAAATCACGTGACACTCTCGTCACTTTTAGAGAGGTTTCTTCTTCATTTTAAGTGAAAATTGTCTAGTTTAAATTACAAGCCTATTATATATCTTTGTAATGTATTTTTAGTATTTTTTGATTCACTTTTACTTGTATAAAATTGTCGTAATAGTTTAAAATCAGGGAAAATTTTGTTAATTGTCTTAAAAAGCAATATATGGGGACTTCTAATAAATACGTTTTATTTCGTCGAATCTTTCAAAAGGAACGTTGGAAAACGTTCTACTTAACAATATAAAAGGCTTGAGAAGCGCGCTCGAGTCAGTGGAGATTTAGATGTGCTACCATGAACACCTTGTGAAGTGTAACGTTAACTTTGCTCTATTAATTGTGGAAAACTCATCAAAGTCAATTAAAAATTTAAATTCTGATAATCATTTGAATTCTATATTACATAGTCAAATAATTATTACCTGATAATTATTGAGATAACAATATTTGTGATAACGCGTGTTTGGCTTACCTCAAGAAATTTGGTTCATTCCTTTTCATTGACGAGGCCAACCGAAGAGACACAAGTAGCATTCACCAGGATTAAATTTGAGTATTTGTATCATATATATATATATATATATATATATATATATATATATATATATATATATATATATATATATATATATATATATATATATATATATATATATATATATATATATATTTTTTTATATAATTTTGATTTCTAGATCATTCTAATAAATCATTCTAATTTCTAGATAAATTTTCATTTTTCTAGAGTCATTCTAATTTCTAGATAAATTTTCATTTTTCTAGAGTCATTCTAATTTCTAGATAAATTTTCATTTTTCTAGAGTCATTCTAATTTCTAGATAAATTTTCATTTTTCTAGTCATTCTAATTTCTAGATAAATTTTCATTTTTCTAGACTATTCTAATTTCTAGATAAATTTTCATTTTTCTAGAGTTTTTTAATTTCTAGATAAATTTTCATTTTTCTAGTCATTCTAATTTCTAGATAAATTTTCATTTTTCTAGAATCAACCAAAATTCCTGGAACAGGTTTCTAGGTTCTAAATAAAATCTAAAATCTGCTAGAAAAAATTTTTAATTTCTAGAATTTAATTATTTCTAGATAACATTTTTTTATCGGTTTGAGTCTTTTATATCTCTAATTATATATCATTAATATTAAAATTTGATCAAAGTAACGATAATCAGTTGCATTATATTTTATTAGTATCGAGGTCTAATAGTAATCGGTATAGGTTTATCGATATATTCGGTTTACTATAAGCTTTTCAATTGTGACTGGTCAAAATTGATTTGTTTCTATATTATAATAAATTTAATTATTATAATTTCTATAAACGTGATTTGAAATTGTGAACGTAACACTAATCGCAGGTCAGAGGTAACTTAAAACAACAAATTGTTGTTTTGTCCTTAGTACCAACATAAAAATTACTCATCATTTTAGTTATAAATACAGTACACATTCTTCAAATCACTGTAATAAATTCTTTTTTAACAACTATATTAGGTTAGGTTCAATTCTTTTTTTTACCTGTTTATTTTCATTACATTTTGAGACTAGCACTTCTTGCTATTATTAGTCTCTTATTCTAACTTACATCTTCTCTAATCACGGTTCAATTTGGTTCTTCAATACGGTGAAATAGCAAGTTCCCGTGGTTAATTGTGTTATTAGTTCACTGTATTGAAGGAGGATTTGTCGTTTTCCCCCTTCTGGTAACGTCATTCGCCGGGTTAGTTTTTAGTTGCCAGAAGGAAAACGACACCCATTATGGGCCTCCGTAGGGCTTCCTGGTACACACACACACACACACACCACACATATATATATATATATATATATATATATATATATATATATATATATATATATATATATATATATATATATATATATATATATATATATATATATATATAATATATATATATATATATATATATATATATATATATATATATATATATATATATATATATATATATATATATTTATTTATTAATTTATTTTATTTTATTTATTTATATTTTTTTGGGGGTAGGTTATTATATATATATATATATATATATATATATATATATATATATATATATATATATATATATATATATATATATATATATATATATATATATAATAATATATATATATATATATATATATATATTATATATATATATATATATATATATATATATATATATATATATATATATATATATATATATATATATATATATATATATATATATATATAATATATATATATATATATATAATATATTATATATATATATATATATATATATATTTTATTATATTATATTTATTTATTTATTTATTTATTTTTTATTTTTTATTTTTTCATTTTTTAATTTTTATGGGGGTTGTGGGTCACTCCGGGGGCCTCACCCTTTCCTGGGACCTTATAACAACACGGATATCCTGGAGCTAACGCCCCAGGGTCATGGGTACCCTTGGACGGAGTCCCAGGGGGCCCCCTCTGGGGCCTTATCAATGTTTCGTCAGATTCGCCCGCAACTACTTATATATATATATATATATATATATATATATATATATATATATATATATATATATATATATATATATATATATATATATATATATATATATATATATATATATATATAAAAGGGAAGGATCCAATTTTAAAAAAACAGTTCCCCCGATTACCCTGAAAATTTCAGTGTATATAGCATTTTTCCCTCTGAAAAACTCTATTCCAAACGATTTTGCGTATCTACAACTGTTTAAAAGTTCTGAAAAGTTTCCAAATTTAAGTAGATGATGGAGCCAAACCACTTTTCAAAATGAACTGAAATTTGTAATGTATAACTATTTATCTATTGGCTACAAAAGCCTTTAACAGAGTTTCGCTCTCTGCTTTATAGAATAAATGTTATATGTCCTTATCTGACCAAATGTCAAAAAAAATTTCAAATTTTTAATATTTACACTTTCAGACAAAATCCTTTTTTTTTAAAAACTACACCAAAGGGATTCCTCATTTTTGTTGGTGTATAGATAAGTGAAAGGACTGCAATATTCTTTCAATACATCATTCAATGATATTTTTGTTAATTTCGAAATATAACCTCTCAAAAATGGTAAAATTTTAAGAAAATTTCAGCATTTTAAAACTTTGAGAGGCTATATCTCGGAAAAATATAGCATTTAATAATGCATTGCTAAAAAATTGTAGCCCTATCCTTCCTCTATGCGTATTTCAAAATTTTGAAATTCTTTAGGAGCAGTTTTTTTTTAATATATTTTTCTCCGGAAAGGTATATTTTTCCCCAAATTAAAAAAAAAAAAATCAGAGTGCTATAACTTTTTCCTAAAGCAGATATCAAAAACCTCTTGCAATTGTGGTATGAATAATGTTTTAAATTTTCAGATCATTTCGACCATTGGTTTGACCCCGCTATTCACTTCTTTGGGAGGAAAAGCTGCAAATAACTTTCAAACCGTTAGGGTCTCTGAAAAACGTCAGAAATCAACTGTTTTCAGATTGAAAAAGCCATATACACTTTATTGAATATATTACAGATGCAACGTAGCCTCTGCAGTCGAAGCTGTTCAAATAATTGGCTAAGCCAATTAATTAGCTGGTATATCGAATGTCATAATTGCTGCTGCTTATTCTTAATAAAGATATTTACAATTAGAACAAATTTTGACCACTTAGGATGTAAATGAAATGAATTTAAAAATAAATGTTTTGACTGAAATAATAAAGCAAGTAGCAAGTAATAAGCAATATTATTTGAAAAGATGTTAAACTAATAATTGATTACCCTTGCAACTGTTGAAATTGTTTTAGATTCTGAAAATACTTTTCATAGTTGCAGCAAAAAAATTCTAATTCTTCAGCGTGATCTGGTTTTAATCTGTTTCTGGTTGCTTCATATATATTCTGTTGGACCGTTTTTCTGACTGGCAATTTCTTTCAATCATTCGTGAGATAGCACAACTATTCCATCCCAGATTAAATAACTAATGGCGTAGTCAACTGAAAATAACCTACTCGTTATTATATCGGGAAACCAATTAAATATGCAGTTGGGGGATATCGTAAATGTTTTTTTTTTTTGGGAATTAAATTGGCAATTTTAGTTACCTTTGGAATGCATTGATAATTCCACCTTGCCAACTTTCATTTAAACTGGAGTACTACTCAAACTTTTATTTAACTTTCTATAAGCAATAGATTGCAACACCTTTCAATATTGCAGCTGGTTACCCAACAATCTATAAAATCCAGAGTAGATGCCAAGTTTAAATGAAAATAACACCTACAATCAGAAAGGTCTGGTAAATTATAGTGAAGAATAATAAATAATCAGAGTGTAGGTGTCTTATAAAAAAATTCACTTATTTATGAAAACTCTCAAAACATTGTGTGAGACCGATATATTTTCCAGTGCGCATATAATATCTGAACTTGCCTGAAGACAAGATGTAAATGATGTAGAAAGCATTCTGTATTTAGTGATACAGAGCCTTACGAGTAGCTCACAAAGAATTGACGCTCAATTTGAAATTCTTCTAACAAAAGTGATTGAATATTATACGAATAGTCGTGATATCAATAACACCTACAGAACCTACAACCAGATGTATATGCTAGACGCATGCAATTTTGTAGATGGATAATCGATAATCGTCATTTGGTTCGATACATACTTTTTACCGAAAAACCATTCACTCGTCACGGAATCGAAATTACCACAACTCCCATCAATGATCTGGCGAAAATACCCACGAAAAAGTAAAAAATATATTCATTATCGTTCTTCAGGTAACGTGTAATATGGATACTTGATTGTCATTTAATTTTTCCTTTCATTGTCATGAATCGCCTAACAGAAGAAAATTATTTGTAATTTTTGCATAATGAAATACAAAGACGTATTAGAAGACGTTCCTTTAAATGTTCAGTCGGCCAAATTAATTTGTATACACTTGAAAATGGAAAGATATTTGGGACTAACAATTATGTTGGTGTCCGTTTTGTAAACAGTTTTCCAGTTTCCATAACAACGAGAGTTCAGAGTATGGTGATAAATATTATATATATATATATATATATATATATATATATATATATTATAATATATATATATATATATATATATATATAAGACAACATTTAATCTGATATTTAGACTATACATAAGCACTGTTATTGTAGATCTGGTAAACGTGAACTTTGTATTCTGTTTCAGTTACACGAAGTCAAACATCATTTCTGAGCTGTGAAAGTAAAATATTAGAATATTTAAACGTGGATAATCACTATTGAAAGATTAGAGAAAGAGTGAGAATAATTAGCATGCGGGAAGCTGGTAAAACAGTTACTGAAATACGTCGGGAATTGGGTTTGACGCTTTCGAACAATATATAGATGGCAGACTAGGTGGGAAGAAGAGGAATTTCTTATTGACGAAAAACGACCAGGAACTCCCAAGAAAATAACTGCACATGAGGTGTTTAGACTGTAGAGGCTGTTCAGAGGGAATTATTTGCAAATGCCTTTGCAATAACAGAGCAATTTAACCTCCGTGAGAAACAGACTTACATCAGCTAACATTCACCATCGTAGACCGGCAGATAAAACAATTCTTACAAATTTGCATAAGGTAAATTACTTGCAGGTTGCGTAGAGTTATGTCTACGAGAATGAACACTACTAAACTAACGTCATTTTTACCGTCGAAAAGTCATTTCGATCATCAGATCATGGAGCAATTCATTGTTGGAGACAAAACCTCTTATTTTATTATGCTTAGCAAGTTAAATGAGAAAGGATATTGCAGTCTTACCTATTCCGTGTGACATCCATATAATATATATATATATATATATATATATATATATATATATATATATATATATATATAATATATATATATATATATATATATTATATATATATATAATATTTATCTTGGCATGTATTGGCGAGTACAATGCATGTGATGATGACGTCATGAAGAAAAACAAGATGGTTGCAATGAAGAAGGAATGGGTTTAAAATTTCGTGAATGAGTTATAAGCAGAAAATATCAGGACCTGGGTATTAGTTGGCTACTAAAGAAATATCATCCACGTGGTTATGAAGTCCCAGAACATGTTTATTTTGTACGTACTTACTAGATAATGTTTAGAAGTATGTTAAATATTGGAAATAAAAGAGTATCTGGCAACTCTATATCAGATATATGTTTATTAAATATATAAAAGAGACTAGCGAGGGAACTCAGTGTAGTGTTTATTTATTTATATAATAAGTGTTCAAATGACTGCCTGATAATTCAAAGTGTAACATATTAAATATAAAAGTAGTGTATGGCATCTCATTACCCAATTCATTGTGATACATATTTTAAAGAAATTTATATCTTAATGATGGTTGAGTGTTGCTTGAATAAAAGGATTCCATTGCTTTTTAGATGATCTTTAATGAATAGTTTAATAAATGAATATTAAATAAGGTAGCGTGCTATGACCGAGTATTTCTCTTCGGAGAAGTTCCGAGGGTTCAACAACCTATAGTTATTATAATTTAGTAGATCTGATTATAGACGTCTTGAGAGATTCTTCATATTTCTGATATTGATGAACCACGAGATCTTAAGGAATCTTGAAGGTCGGACTTATAATTTACCTCCACCATATAGTTAGAGGTTTCTATGCTCCTGCCAAATAGCTAGGAACTTTCTATTCTTCTTGTCGATCCGTTGTTTTCTATTCTTCTCGTTGGTCATCTTTTCTTCTATTCGATCTCGGTTAGTGATTTCCGTTAGTGATTGAATTCATTTAGTCCAAATCTCGCTTCTTTTATCCTTGTAGAAGTTAAGCTCTCTACTAACTTTTAACAATCGAAAATAAACTTAGAAATTAATTTTACAACTAAAAAGTTAACAAAATTACAAATTTTGGAGTTCTAATTATGAATTCAAATAAAATATATTTTCATTCATAATTAGATTCATCACATGATAA
Organism: Armadillidium nasatum; assembly: GCA_009176605.1. NCBI lineage: Eukaryota > Metazoa > Arthropoda > Malacostraca > Isopoda > Armadillidiidae > Armadillidium > Armadillidium nasatum. Next base: position 18,952 of record SEYY01010166.1, read on the forward strand.
TTTTTAAGAAAGACAAAGAAAAAGTTCACTCTTATATAGAAACTGAACTTTTACATTCCTCCCTTCAAAAATGTATCTTGTGTCCAAAAAGTGTAGAACTAAACATCCTCAATGAAATCATCTGTTTTCGAAAAATGATCCGGAGAGAAGAAAATAAACGATGATCCTAGAATAGATGAATATCTCTTATCTTCGATGTATTTCGACTAATAATCCTGAACATCCGAATACTCCTCGAGAAAATATAACCCAAAAGAACTAGTTATTTATCTATAACTATTCTCCGACCCCTGAGTACAATAGTGATGGAGCTCCCACTATTGTAGTCACCACAGAGCATAAGCAACTGTGAGCGGTTTCACGATGGTGCGCCCCCGAAGGTGGCATAACCATCTGAACTATGTTCGCGTGAAAACTTTTCCGCGGAGCCTACCATGATGGACCATGTTTTTAAGCTGTCCTATCATCAAAAGTTTCTCGTAATCCCGGTATGTTCGTTCACTACGACGATATTCAGCTTAGATAAGATTTCAACTAAATATATCAAATAAATAATATAATGATCTTTCTCTCAGTCTCAACTTCGGACTTAAATTTTTAATATTTCTTCTATTCGATCACATCTGTCGATCCGTTGTTAGTAATTTCATCTGGTTGTTTGAATCTCTTCTCCTCAGTTGTTTTCTTGTCCCTCTGGTTGTTTCGAGTCCCTCAGGTTGTTTCGGTCCTTCTGGTTTTCCTCAGGTTGTTTGAGCCCTTCTGTTTTTTTTTTCTCAGGTTGTTTGAATCCTTCCTTTTTTTCAGGTTGTTTGAATCCTTCTGTTTTTTTTTCTCAGGTTGTTTGAATCCTTCTGGTTTTCCTCAGGTTGTTTGAGTCCCACCGACTGCTGACCAATTTAAAGAAATTTATTCTACCCGTCCCACCGCATTGTTTCCTATTTAAAGATATTTATATCTTAATGATATAATGTTGTTTAAAATTAAATGGATTCCATACTTTTTAGATGATCTTTAATGAATAGCTTAATAAATGAATAATAAATAAGTTAGCGTGCTATGACCGAGTATTTCTCTTCGGAGAAGTTCCGAGGGTTCAATAACCTATAGTTATAATAATTTAGTAGATCTGATTATAGACGTCTTGAGAGATTCTTTATAATTCTGATATTGATGAACCATGAGATCTTAAGGAATCTTGAAGGTAGGACTTGTAATTTACCTCAACCATATAGTTAGAGGTTTCTATGCTCTTGACAAATAGCTAGGAACTTTCTATTCTTCTTGTCGATCCGTTGTTTTCTATTCTTCTCGTTGGTCATCTTTCTTCTATTCGATCTCTTGGTTAGTGATCTCCGTTAGTGATTGATTCATTTAGTCCAAATCTCGCTTCTTTTATCCTTGTAGAAGTTAAGTTCTCTACCAACTTTTAACAATCGAAAATAAACTTAGAAATTAATTTACAACTAAAAAGTTAACAAAATTACAAATTTTGGAGTTCTAATTATGAATTCAAATAAAATATATTTTCATTCATAATTAGATTTATCACATGATACATTTTTAAGAAAGACAAAGAAAAAGTTCACTCTTTTATAGAAACTGAACTTTTACAATATCTCTGAAATAAAAAAATTAGAGGACTCCTCTTCATCATATATATTTATTTGTTACATGAGTGATTGTATGTACTATCATGGACAGAAATAATGCATTATTGCTTGGGTCGATCATTTTTCAAAGTAACATGGGTCTAATTTTTGATTAAATTTTCAGCCAATCGTCTTTCAACAACATACTTTAGCTACGCCCACTGACACAGTGAATAAATTTAGCAGTATTTTAAATAGGTATAATATTTGGAAACGATGTAGTTACACACATATAAACACACACACACACACACACACACATATATATATATATATATATATATATATATATATATATATATATATATATATATATATATATATATATATATATATAGGGACCGACCGGGGTTGGAATTTGGCCGGGCCGGGGTACCCAAATTTGGCCGGGGCCGGGGCCGGCCGGGGTTGGCCCTAAAATTTGTAAAGAGGTCAAAAGCACTGAAATTTAAGGTTAAGAAAATTAGATATAAGGTTTATTTAATTGTAAGGAAGGAGTAGAATAGCCAACATTCACTTAAATTAATGATTATATGCATTTTCTCCAAAAAAAAAATCAAAAAAAAGTTTTGTAAAGTTAAATTTAAAAAAAGTACAAAAATTAAAAAAAAAATATTCTAATTCATAATAGTGATTCAACAGGTTTACTAAGTAAGACCCTAAGGTAAAGTTTGAAAAAAAAATGTAAGATATAAAATTATCAATTTAACCTGTATTTATACATATCATTGTTATTTTATTGCCATGTATCAAACTTGTATCATTTAGCTGCATTTTTAAAAATTATTATTTTGTTTATACTTTCAGTCAATATGGCTAAAAGATCAGCTTCTGCAGTATTTGAATACTTTACAATGTTTCAGGATAGGCTCGAAATAGCTAAATGTTAACATCTGCAGTCAGAAATTAGAAGAGAACCTCCCGGTGCTACAAGTAAAAAATTTCAACCAAATCTTTTTGGAGTATCTAAAATCAAAACACAAAGATGAACATTCACTAGCAGAAAAGGAGCGGTCAAAAGAAACAGAAAAAGAAAAAAATCTTAATTTTCTTATATTTGTTTTTTTTTTTTTTTTTTATTTGACTGATTTAGCTGAAATTTTCAAAGTATGTGAATTTTTTCACGAAGTTCTGAGTTGATTTCGAGCATTTT
>SEYY01010167.1:2500-25000 GCA_009176605.1 Armadillidium nasatum
ATTAAAAATAATAATGATACTAACAAAAGAAAATATTTATAATACCATTTACACTATAAAATTATAATAATAATAATAATAATTATAAATACCTTAATACCTAACTAATAGAATAACAGTAATGATAAAACTACTATTACTAATAATAATATAATTTAATATAAAGTAGTCAAACCTTATCTGACTCATCTTAAAAAAAAAATTAATAATAATCTGTTGAACAAATTGCTTCGAAATCTTTTACACTCATATTTACATTTCTACACAAAAAAATGGTGCACTAATTTGAATCAATATCAATGTCAAAAAACCAAGAAAACTCCTGAATATATATATATATATATATATATATATATATATATATATATATATATATATATATATATATATATATATATATATATATATATATATATATATATATATATATATATATATATATTATATATATATATAGTGATGGGAAGATACCAAAAAAAAAATTTGATTCCAATTCTGATGCTGATTCCAGCAAAACTTCCAATTCTGATGCTGATTCTCTCCACACGTGAAAGAATAAGAATATACTCTTTAAAAAACCTGTAATCTAATTCTGCTTTTTATATTAGATAATTCCATATAATGAAATTTACTGAAATGCAATACATACCTTAGTTTAAACACTTCCTTTCTATTTAGTTTCTTTTTATAAAACTATAATTATCATTTATTTTAATATTAAAAAGTACTATTGCAAATGAAATAGGAAAAAAGTATTAAAACAGTAAAGACTAAAACTTTATTGAAAGAATGTAAAAGAGTAACATGTTTCCTTTTTTAAAAAACTGAAAATTTAATATTTCTGAATAACCATTAACCACAATACATCTTATAACTGAAAGCTAAATTTTGAAAATATTATATTTGGTGAAGGATAGATTCTGAAAGAGGGAACTTTAGAAATCACAGCTTTGTGCCAGACTCTATCGAATGCTTTCAACATGTCCAGAGCACAGCTCACAGAAATGCAGAAAAAAAGGTGAGGTCTAGAAGAAGAGAGGTTTAACAAAGTGAAAATTGAATTGAAGATCATGAATGTTGCAGAAGTAATAGACCATGCATCAGAAGCATCAGAACAAGCCGGCTTCAGAGTCCTGGTGGTACCAACCCCATCACCGTAGGCTACCAACTCCCAAGTGGTGAAAGGGGAAGGGACGGATATATATATATATATATATATATATATATATATATATATATATATATATATATATATATATATATATATATATATATATATATATATATATATATATATATATATATATATATATATATATATATATATATATATATATATATATATATATATATATATAGTTGATATTTGGCATTTACTTTGTAAAATGTTTTAAATTTTAAAATAACCAGAAATGTGAGAAGCAGAGAAAAAATTGGAAAGGTGAAGAAAAATTTTAATTCCAATTCCATGAAAATTGCAGATTCTTCTGACTCTTGATGCTGATTCCGATTCATCATCCCATAACTAATATATATATATATATATATATATATATATATATATATATATATATATATATATATATATATATATATATATATATATATATATATATATATATATATATATATATATATATATATATAAATCCTTTCTTACAGATTATAAATACATATAAAAAATATCGATTTCCCAATGGTAATCAGTAATAATTATATTAGTAAGTACTACTTAACAACAATTCACATATTAAAAAAAAACAAAAAAAAACGATGGCATATATAAAATAAGTAAATGGAAAACACAAAAACACACACACACACACACAAAAAAAAAAGGTTCATAAATACAGTTTGTGTTAGATGATTTGAAAATGAACTGCTTTCCTTAGAAAATAAAAATAACTACTGGAGTGAATAAATTATGAAAGAAATTGTCAAGCAATAATAATAATAATAAAGTTTTAAATGCCATGCAAGACTAACTTCTATTAATGGATTAGATTACTATAGAAAGGAAAAAAAATATAAAAGTTTGAAAAGAAAAAGGACAAAAAGGAATTAATTTGGAAAAATAAAAATAAATTATGGATGAAGATAAAGATGAAATTAAAATCATTAATAACTATATACACAAAGTAAAACTCAATTAATTAAAAACACTGAACTAAGCAAACAAAGGTCTTCAATCCATTTTACTTATAAACTATAAAAGAAAAAAAAAGACATAATAAATTACTCACCCTATGCTTTGTTTCGTATATTAATTTTTGTAAGGATCCTTCTTTATTACAATACTTTTTTAAGATATTTGCTGCATCTTTGTAGAGTTTAGGAATGCGAAACATATTATTAGATTTCTCAAATTTTTCAGACATTTTTGGTCATTCACTCTAAATCTCTTGAGCAATCTTATATTACCTAATACTGGTATATATATATATATATATATATATATATATATATATATATATATATATATATATATATATATATATATATATATATATATATATATATATATATATATATATATATTGTAATGTGGCTGGTTTCAGGCATATTGTAAGCTTAAGGCAAGAGTAAACCAAGGCTATAAGGTATTCAAAAAAGTAAGGACTTTTATTCTCTTTTTGTTTTATGGGAGGTAAAAATCATATATTCTTCAGTTATAAAATTATTGTATTTTTGATAAGTATAATCCTTAAAAATTTTGATAAGTATAATCCTTCAAATCATACATTTAGAGTATAATTTACTTTTGTATTCATATTAATTTTTTGAACTGATTGGTTGTGAAAGATAGACAGAAGAATGAAAATATTCAATATCCTTTGCATAAAATCATAACCAAATAACTTATATAGATTAATAATTACATAATTTAGTCCAATAATAGTCACAGAAAGACAGACGATTAATCATTACCAATTTTACTCATGTGAATGCATGTATGAATGCACTTGAATAAAAAATAACTTTAAGGGTCATAGTTACACTCTAATCATAATCGATAAGGGAGCAGCTTTAACCATACTCAAGGTTTCAACGAAACTTGGCATTTAAGTCTTTGTTGATCTGACTCACTATTAATTAAAAGATTGTTGTAATTAAAGTTGAAATCATATACAATTATTCATATTTGTATGCGAGATTAAATCCTGATCTGGTATAAAATTGGAAAAGTCACATATTTATTAAGAGTACTGAAATGGTAAGTTACTTTTTCTATTCTCTTCATCAACTCTAAATCATAAGTTATTGTGAATATATCATAAGATAGGGAAAAGTAGCCAAAATTTTGAAAATTTCAGGTTTTGGGAGTTGAGAAAAATCGGGATTACATGATGTAATATTTTATAAACTTTAAAGAATAAGATATATTTTACATGCAAACACCTAGCTTTCTTTTATTAATGCCCATTTAGCTGGATTTTTTCGTAGTCAATATCATTTTTTTTGGGCACAAGTTAGAAAACTTTTTGTTTTTTGGCAGAAAAAAATCTACCTAAAACAGGAGAAATTTTTTTGAGAGAGAGTTATCATTAATTAAACGTTATATAAAACACTAAAATATAAAGACTATTCTACAAAAAAAAATCAAAATTGAGGATATGAATATCCTTCCCTAAAAAAAAATTTATTAAAATTTACTCTTGAGGGTGGTTAGTTTTCCCCTGCATAGTTAAGTTTTCCTGCCACCCTACAGTATATATATATATATATATATATATATATATATATATATATATATATATATATATATATATATATATATATATATATATATATATATATATATATATATATATATATATATATATATATATATATATATATATATATATATATATATATATATATATATATATATATATATATATATATATATATATATATATAAGGATGGAGATATACCAAAATTTTAACCAATACTGATATCAATAAGTTCATATCATCCGTACTGATACCAATTTCTTTTACTGAACTCATAAAATTTAGGGTAATAATTCGATCTGGCAAGAACCTCTCTATTTTTCCCTATATTGAAAATATGAAGTCAAAATATGTTTAAATGCATTCTACACATACTCTTCTTTCACAGAAGAGTAACATAAATATATAATAAAAAGAAAACCCCCTAAAAAAATTAATAAAAAAATATTATATGCTGTAAAAACAAAATTAACTGTCTTTTAAACTGTCTTATAATACAATATTAGCAACAACAATATTCTCGGATTACTCTGTATTCTATATCTCTCATCTCCCATGGTATTACAGTACATTTCAGAAAAATAGCAGAAGTCGAAGGACAAATATGGTAATAAGATATTCAATTGGTTTTGCTACTTTTGTACAAACAAAGGCCAATCGAAAAAGAGTTGCTTCACCATTCAGAGTAAAATTAATTTTTTTCTGTTTTTGTTAGTAGTTTTTCTTTTATTATGTATTTATATTACTCTTCCATGAAAGAAATTTAAGTGTAGAATGCATTTAAACATATTTTGACTTCATATTTTCAATATAGTGAAAAATAGAGAGGTTTGTGCCAGATCGAATTATTACCAAATTTAGGTTTTCTGCTATCTGTAATACCCAGTTATTTTGTAGTCACGTTGCTAAACAAAACTATTAAAAGGCGATATAGGGTTGGTGCTACCAAGACTTTGCATCCAACTTGCCCTAGTGCATGATCTATTTTCTTCATTAACTTCTGCAACATTCGAGGAATTACTGTTATTTTCAAACTTCAGAAAATCATGCAATTTATATTTCATCCCAAAATCATTGAAAACCTGTTCTTGTTCTTTATAACACCAAAAACTCATTTCTCAATACAAAGTGCAATAATTTTTCTGTATGCACATTAAAAAATGTCAACTCAAACTTTGCCTCTTTTTTTTTCCCCCTCCACTAGTATTTTCTTTCAGCACAGTTACCATTTTACTTCCTTCATTTCTAACACAGATTAAGTTTCTACACATTGCTAAACAAAACTAATGATAGGTGATATTGGGTTGGTACTTGGTACCACCAAGACTTTGCATACGACTTGCCCTAATGCATGATCTATTTTTCTTCATTAATTTCTGTAACATTCTCGGTGTTCAATACAATTTCCATATTGTTAAACACCACTTTTCTTCTTTTAAACCTAACCTCTTATTCTTGACAGTAACCGAGCTGCTTGAGCATTCTTATACCAAACCATTTTCTGTTTTCTATTACCACGTTATTATCTATATACAATGCTCGTAGTCTCTGTCACGGTATACAATGTCTCTGTCTTCAATTTTCAACCAAAGGAGGTAGTTTTCATATGTGAGCAACGATTTTGTTTACTCTCTAATCTGCATGCAGTCTTCTGAATTTTGAACCTTTTGGCTAAAGCTCCCTTGCCATTCTATGTCTAAATTCATTTGTTCTATTAATTATCTCCTAATTTACTAATCTTTGACTATCCACGGGACTATCCAAACTCCAAAACAGTAAAGAGTAAACAGTAAACATCTTCTTTGAGTCAAAATTTCCGCTTATCTTAATCGTACGCTTAAGATAAGCCGAAAAACATCGTTCTTTGAGGCAATTTAGCAGGAAAAGTAATAATAATAATTTTAACTTTGGTAAAGTAAATTCATGTGCTTTTCACGTGCTGTGAGTTATTTTTATGGAATAAATTTTTGTGATATTTATACAACATAAGCGGCTTTTATGTTGTAAAAATTTGGAACATTTTGCATTGTTTGATTTTTCTCTTCTTTCTTTTTAAGCATATTTGAATATTTGGTAGGCCTTTATGAATTTTTAGACCAACTTGTGACTAAGCCTATGATTTTAGATCAGCTTGTGACTAAGCCTAACTGGGTCTGGTAGTTTTGTAGTGGGTGTTGGTTCATTGCATGCTGCATGCATAATTAGTTAAGTTTACTAAATATATATAGGGGCTTAGTTTTATTTTTATTTTGGGTAATTGTAGCGCTGACAGTAGTGGATCTTCTTTAAATGAGGGACCCAAACTTGTGCACAACACTAGCTAACAGTGGCTTGACATAGCTGTTATACAATTTACTTATAACTTCCTTGCTCTTGTAAACAGCATTGAAATTTATTATACCTAACATCTTTTTCCTTGCTTCCAAATACTGATTAGCCACTTTTAGATTACTGATGATAAACCTCTTTCTTGGTTTACATTCTTAAACCAATCTCCATATCATAATTAAATTTTTCATTTGAGTAATCAACATGAAGAACCTTAGTTTTTGCTATTAAAATGCATCTGTCACTGTTATATATATTTTATGTTCCTTTATTTAAATTGCTACACATAAAACTTAGAACAACCACCTATATCAAAATCCTAATATTTACATTACCACCCAAATAAATTTTGTAAATACCGTTGTTTCTTATAAAGTTCAGTATTCTAATGACTTCAAATACTTATGAAGACAGGACTCTCAGTTTTAGTTTGGTATATTATTTTTTTATTATTGTTATTGCTCTTTTTTTTTTTTTAATTATTATTATTTATTTGTAGATCTATTTTGTTAGTTGAATAAAGTCTAAATCACTCCTAATTTCTTTTTGAAACTACAGTCACTTATCTTACTATCCAAGAAGGTTATCTAGATCACTGAAGTTTAATGCTTCCATCCTATCTTCTTACAGAGTCTACCACTTTGGTATCAATCCACAAACTTATAAACCTTACATTTAAGTCCCTGCTACAATGAGGAACAGTGGTTATTATTTACTCAAATGCCTTTCTGACCTAACATATGTTTGTAGTTCATTATGATACATTTCAACTGTATTTTTATTGACAACAAAACATAAACTGATTCACTTATACTATTATTTTACTATTATTAATATTTCAGACATAAACTTTATTTTGTTTTATTTTTTAATTCAATGTTATTTTATAGGCTTAATTAATGAAAATATGGCAAAGAGATGTTTTATAAAATGTATAAATAAAATTGCAGCTCATGATCCCATTTTATTAGAAGATAAAATATCACACATTTTGGGAAGATCAAAAATTACAAAAATTAAAACCAGTAAATGTTCAAAAGAACAAGGTTAGTGGGAACAATTGTCTAAATTTTCATTAATATTTTTAATTTTGTACTTTAATATTTTTTATTTTATTTGTTTATTTTTTTTAAAAATTTTTTCCCAGAGGGAAAGTAATGCCTTGGCCCCTGCAAGCTCACTTTATAGGATATATATATATATATATATATATATATATATATATATATATATATATATATATATATATATATATATATATATATATATATATATATATATATATATATATATATATATATATGGACTGAACCAGGGCCCTGCTAAAAATTACGGAAAACCAGGGTTTACCTGCCAGGTTTCAAATGGCAAATTATTCTTATTAATGGTGGATTAAATCAAACAAAATATAAGAAAATTAAGATTTTTCTTCTCGTTTTTTTCAATATTCCTTTCCTTTTTGTTTTTTTACCACTCCTCTTCACCTAGCAAATGTTCATTGTGTTTTGATTTTAGATACCCCCATAAAGATTTGGTTGAAAAATTTTTACTTGGGCACCTGGAGGTCCTCTTGTAATTTCCTGGCTGCAGATGTTATATTTAGCTATTTCAAGCCTATCCTGAAACATTGTAAAGTACTCCAATACTGCTGAAGCTGATCCTTTAGCCATAGTGACTGAAAGTATAAACAAAATAGTAATTTTGAAATAATGTAGCTAAATGATACAAGTTTGATACACAGCAATAAAATAGCAATGATATGTATAAATAATTGTTATATTTTTTCTAACATTAACTTAGGGTCTTACCTAAGTAAACCTATTGAATCAACTATTGTGAATTAGAAAAATAAAAAAAAAAAAAAAAAAAATTTTTGTATTTTTTTTTTTTTTTTAACTTTTATTATGCAAAATCTGTAATTTTCAGAAATTTTTCTTAGAAAAAGCATATAATCACTAATTTAAGTAAATGTTAACTATTCTACTCCTTCCTTTATAATTAAATAAATCACAATTAAAAATATATCTAATTTTCTAAACCTAAATTTTCAGTGCTTTTGACTTCTTGCAAATTTTAGGCAATCCTGGACAGAGCCCTGGCAAAATTCCAGCCCCGGTGGATCCCTTTATATATATATATATATATATATATATATATATATATATATATATATATATATATATATATATATATATATATATATATATATATATATATATATATATATTTTTTTTTTTTTTACACATCACCACCACTCACGGGCAAAGCCCTATTCAAGGAGGGGATGTTAAAAGAATAAAAATGAAAGTAAATAGAGTACAAAATCCAGAAAATAAAAACCACCCCTACAGTACCCACCTAACGCAAATTTCTCAGGTGGGTGCAGATGCGGGCTTTAAAGAAATTGAGATTAAATGCAGAGGGAAATACAGAAGATGGAAGAGAGTTCCACAAGACAGAGGTGGCAGGAAAGAAAGAGGCACCACAGCGGACAAGCCTGGAGTTGCCTATGTCCACGCAAAATTGATTCGCGGACATTGCACCCCTTGTGCTGCGAGGACGCCGTAAAGGTGGAGCTACACGGGTGGATAGTTCCCTCGAGCATTTGCTACTGTAGTACCTATAGAAAAGAGTGACAAGGCACCAACATCATGTCGCAAAGATAAAGAATCAAGAGAATTAGAAAGAGCGGGACAGTTTATAAGTCTTTTAGCCTTTGACTCAACCCTATCCAAAAGACGGGTGAAACCTGAGCCACCCCAGATATGAGAGCAGTACTCCATACAAGGGCGGATGAGACCCTTGTATAATTGGAGTAACTGCGAGGAAGAAAAAAATTCTTGCAGTCTAAACAGAACTCCCAGCTTCTTTGAGGCCGCCCTAGCAACCATTGTGATATGAGGTTTCCAAGACATTTTTTTGTTTATGTGAAGGCCAAGGATGTTTATATTGTCAACAGGAGAGACGGGAGAACCATCGAAAAAAATAGAAAAGTTAGGAGGTGTCTTTGAGAGAGAGATTTCTAGAAGTTGAGTTTTTTAAAGAGTTGAATTTCACAAGGTTGAGACGACCCCACTGGGAAATTCTATCCAGATCTGCAAGAATGGAATCGCAAAGATGTAGATGAGAAGCAACTCTAGATGCAAAGGAAGGAGCAGATTTGAGATGAGTAGAAGAATGGGGGATTGAGTCATCGGCATATGAATGTATAGGGTTAGATGAACAGCTGAGAAGATCATTAATGAAAAGTAAGAATAGAGTAGGAGACAAGACAGAACCCTGAGGAACACCACTATTGACAGGAAAGGAAGAAGAAGTCGCTCCATCAACAACAGCCGAAATGGAACGATTAGAAAGAAAACTAGACATAAGTAAGCAAAGAGAAGGAGGAAACCCAAAGGAGGGGAGCTTGGAAAGCAGTGACGCATGCCATACCCGGTCAAACGCCTTAGATATGTCAAGCGCCACCACGCAAGTCTCCCCATGGTCCCTAAGGGCAGAAGTCCATAGATCTGTGAGATAGGAAAGTATATCACCAGTAGACCTCGAATGACGAAAGCCATACTGATGATCAGAAAGAAGGGAATGAGATTCCAGATGATCTAAGAAGTGAGAGTTAAGAAGGGTTTCAAAGATCTTAGACAGAATACAAGTGAGAGCTATAGGGCGATAGTTGGAAGGATCAGAGCGGCTACCTTTCTTCGGAATAGGTTGGACTATTGCACGCTTCCAACACTGAGGGAAAGTACTAGTATTGAGGCATAGAGAGAAAAGTTGAACGAGGGACAGCCAGCTCAGAGGCACACTCCCTTAAAACTCGGGAGGAATGCCATCCGGGCCGCTTGCCTTCCTAACGTTCATAGACTTCAGAAGCCCATGCACCTGGTCAAATGAAATCACAGGCAAAGGCATGGGACCTCTGAGAGGAGAAGAAGTAGGAGGAGGATTGCCGGAGTCGTCCAGGGTAGAATTAGAGGAGAATAGGAGGCCGAAGAGATTAGCCTTTTCAGTTGGAGTGTTAGCAACAGAACCATCAGAGCGAATAAGAGGAGGAAAGGAAGATTTACAGAAATTGTTGGAGATGTTTTTGGCAAGAGGCCAGAAAGATTTTTCAGTAGGAGAATTTATTAACTCAGCACACCTTCGTTTGGTGAAAGTCTGCTTTGCTCGTCGAAGAATATCCCTGCAACGATTCCGATCTGAATGAAAATTAGCTAGAGTGATAGGAGAAGGAGAATTTTTCCACTGTCGATACGCAATGTCTCTAGCCTGAATGGCACGAGAACAAGCACGATCGAACCATGGATTTTGAGGAGAGAAGGATTTAGTTGAAGAAGGAATGAACTTGCTCGTCCCATCAACGATTAAGGCCCCCACCTTATCGGCAGAGACCGAAGCGTCTCCAGAGACAAAGCAGTCACTCCAGGAATAGTTAGCGTACTAGCAACGCAAAGCCCCCCAGTCAGCCCGATCAAAGTGCCAGAAGATACGCTTAGGGCAGGGTGGAGCAGTTGGAGAGAAAGCATGAAAATTAAGACAAATTAGATTGTGGTCGGAGTTACCAATAGGTGCGAAGATAGCATATTTATAGAGAGAAGGACTAGTAGTGAAACATAAATCAAGAGTGTTCAAGAATTGGTTGGGACGATCTGGAATGTGTGTTGGTTCTTTAATCAGTTGCTCCAGATCGTTGAGAATGCTGAATGATTCGGCCTCCTCTCCCCCCCTAGCCATTCAGTGTTGTGTACGTTGAAATCCCCTAAATAGAGGACCTCAGTATTTGGATGCGAAGATGTAACAGTCTCGTGAGAAGTAGTTAGGTACTCAAAAAAGGTAGAAAAATCTGTTCTATTAGGAGAACAGTAGCAGAAGCACAAGATTATTGAAGTGGTAGGAAGAAAGATTTTAAGCCACAGAACATCGAAGTTAGGAGATTCAAGATTCACAAGACGTGTTACCGGAGTGTTGGTGTTAACATAGGCACAAACTCCACCCTTAGAACGGAAATTATGAAATAAGTTATAGTTAGATATATTAAAAAAGTTAGGAGAGGAATTCTTTGATATCTGGGTCTCAGACAAGAGTAAAAGGTTAGGATGAGAATTAGAGAGATGGTATTCCACAGAAGCTAAGTTAGAGCGTAAGCCACGGATGTTGGTGAAGTGTACAGAGAACCCACGTCTGCGCACACCAGCCATTCTTCACAAACACTTGCGTTCAAAACAGACAAACAAACAGCCAATCTAGCAAACTGACAAACACAAACAATCACACGAGCAAATAGACAGACTAACGAAGAGGCAAACAAAACAAAATAAAAACTGAAAAAGCTTATGTTAAAAACAAATATTAAAACGTTAAAAACACAAACACAAACAATCACACGAGCAAACGGTCAGACAAACAAAGACAAACAAAACAAAATAAAAACCGAAATAATACTTATGTTAAAAACAAATATTAAAACGTTAAAATCAATTATGGAACTATATAACTTAAAAACTATTTCTGTTTAAAACAAAACTTTCACTAAAAACTTATCTTAAATTTTTTCAATCACTAGTTGATCCCGTTGTAAATTAAACCACTATAGATACTAAATTTTAAAACGCAAAACAAAATTTCTTATATTATTATTATTATTATTATTATTATTATTATTATTATTATCATTAATTAAAATTTTGACTATTGTGGCCTATTGGATTCCCATTATAAGTGCTATTATATATATATATATATATATATATATATATATATATTTTATATATATATATATATATATATATTATATATATATATATATATATATATATATATATATATATATATATATATATATATATATATATATATATATATATATATATATATATATATATATATATATATATATATATATATATATATATATATATATATATATATATATATATATATATATATATATATAACTACTCGATGAAAAGGTCTGATTCAAAGAGAGTAAAAAAGAAGAAAAAAGAAACCTCCAACAAGTCAGTAATGAATTATAACAGTAGTTTAAATCATCAAGGGTGAAAGTAGCTTCATCAGTGATCAGTTTAAAAATAATTAATCGAAGATGAGTATGTATCCACCAATAAAACTAAAGTCAACTGGCTTCATCCTCAGGTTAAAGGTTTTGGAGGGCTAAGTTGGCCATAGAAGAGGAAGGTAGCTTCCACGCTTGCATTTCATTCTTGAGAAGCGCAACTGTTTCCGTAAATTATGTAGCACATACCATTACTCATAGAGTTAAAAGCTTTCACAAAAATTGATATAAAAATTGAAAAGGATTTTATTTTTATTAGTGATAGATTAATTAAAAAGAGTTAAAGGATAAAATCAACAAAACAAAGACACCAATAGTTAACTATAATTTGGATGAATGAAATTAAAATTAAGCTTTAGATACAAGTTTACAGTTAAAAAAGTTTTTAGCTGAGAATTTTAGAGTTTGGTTGCAGGAGAGTTTGGATCTTAAAGGGAAAACATTTTATTTTCTTGAATCGTTATTAGTTTAGAATTTTAAAGGGGTTACATTTCCATATCTACACTTGATACTGAATATTGAAAAATAAATAATCCATGGTAGCTCGTATTCATTCTATTCTCAAAATGGATAATAAAACAAAAATTTAAAGAAATCCTTTGGAGTTATAGAGTAATTTGAAATACATCAAACTATATAGAATAACTGTTATATATTTTTATCATAATTATGTTTATAACCGTTTTTTTGATTTTTCTAGTTAAATTATTTTTCTTTTTTAAAACGTAAGTTAATTGCATAATTGCCTAAATTACAGTTTATGAAAATAGTATTATGTTTTAGAAGGAATAGTTCAGATCTCATTAGATGAAGTCTTGATAATAGCTGGACATCAATTATCATTGCAGAGAAAATTAACAAATATTTTTTACTTTAGCCATTATTATTATTATTATTATTATTATTATTATTATTATTATTATTATTATTATTATCATTATTATTCATTATCATTATTATCATTATTATTATTTACCTCAGCGTAAATAATGAAACTGTTATATCATTATTTTGTGTTGGAATATCATTTTAACTTAATTTTACTGGAAATATAATTCTAGTTTTCGTTTGCAAAAATAGTTGAATATTTTTATTTCTTAGTTGAACTCACTGCAAATTATGCAAATTTCAAGGTGAAATATAAGCATATTGGACCAAATGATGGTGGATATATGGGAAAGGCAGTAAAATGTGGAGAAGTTCTTGAATTAAAACATAAGGATTATTGTATATATATATATATATATATATATATATATATATATATATATATATATATATATATATATATATATATATATATATATATATATATATATATATATATATATATATATATATATATATATATATATATATATATATATATATATATATATATATATATATATATATATATATATATATATATATATATATATATATGGACAAATTTTCTTAATTTAGTTTGTGCTGTAATGTGTAGAACGTTTTAGTGATTATAACGTAGTGTTTTTTCTTTCAATTTTGTAACTCTCAAAATATTTTATCTTAGTTTTTGTTTGGGTTACATCCCCATGAAATTGTTTTTGATCCTGAGCCAAATGAATCCCTCTCTCCTGTGGCAAATGCTGCCCTAAAAGAGGTTGATAATAGTGAAACTTTGACTTCAGATTCATGTTCAGACGAGAAGCCAGTAGTTGCCTCAAAAAGGAAACTAGATACATCCAGTGATAATATATCAAAAAAACTTTGTACAAATTCTTCAGACAACACCTGGGAAAATTATAATAATGAGTTATTAGTGTATAATAAAAGAATGAAAAAATGTGATAAGGTAAGGATATAAATAAACTGTTTGAGATGAATCTTCCACTATTTTATAAATATACTTTAATTATGATATTTTTCTTGTAACTAAGATAGCTGCATATGATTTAGATGGGACATTAATTACTACAGCATCTGGTCGTGTGTTTCCAAAAGACGTCAATGACTGGAAAATACTATATACAGAAGTTCCAGGAAAACTTAAACAGTTATATAAGGATGGATATAAAATTGTTATCTTTACTAATCAATTGGGAGTAAGTAAGTAATAAATAGAGTTTAATATCGTAGATTAACATCAAATACATCAGGTTATATTGTTGACTTCGAATGTAAAGTTTTGTAAGTAGTAAAAATATAGTTTCATAATATTCGTATTTTGATTCGAAAAATAATTATTTCTAATAGGTTTGAAGTTGTCACAGTAATTTTGTTTCTTTTAAGTAATTTTTTATCATTAAATACTCCCACCTACCCCAAAAAATAGTCCCCTTTTGCTGTCAATACATATAACCAAAGTTTGGATTTTGCAGTTACATTACTTAATTACTTAATAAAACAATACAATATAATAATTCTTTCCTTCACTTAAGAATTTCGCTCATTAAGTTTTCTCAATTAAGATTTGATTGGTTATTTAAAAATCAGTTTTTATGATTCTTTTCATCCAATACTATTTTAGGTAGCCACCACAAATTAGGTTAAATTATTAGCTAACTGTAGTTTGCAATATCCTGGCAGAGATTGAAGAATCTGAGATCATCTTATTATTTGGTTAATAAAATAAATTTAATAAGATTAAGAAAGAAATTCACAGATGTTTTTGAAGCATTTTAAAACTTTTTGTTCATATTTAGAAATAAAAAGGTATTCTGCTTGAAAACGTAACGTCAATTGGGAACCACATATATTGAAAGTTTAAAAAAAAAAAAAATGTTATTGAAAATAGAAGAAACATCGTACTAATGTGCAGACTTCTTCTCTGACTTAGTAGTATAGTATGATTCACGATTGTTCCGATTATTAAGTTAAGAAATAGTATAGCATAGAGGTTCAAGTGAGAGGAATTTTACCACCATTAAACACAGAAGTTTGCGTCGATTAGTTTTATCATGCATTTAAAGTAGCACGAGTAGAAAGTCTTTTGGGAACAGTAACTTGAAAAATAAGCGTTTTTAAAAATAAAAATCGAAAAAAAATTAATTGACTATATATATATATATATATATATATATATATATATATATTATATATATATATATATATATATATATATATATATATATATATATATATATATATATATATATATATATATATATATATTATATATATATATATATATATATCAATTTTCTTTAGCAAAGAAAGTGTCTAAACCCCCTAAAGTCCATCCTTTGTGAGGGAATTCATGTAATAATTTCATTCCGCCATACATCTCCATTCGATAATGTTTAATAAGAATTTTATCTTCTTCGTAAAAGGCATTATCTCAAGGATATAAATTTTGAAATAAAACATTAGAAATTAAGCTTTTATATAGCTTAAAAAAATCATATAAAATTAACAAATAAAGGTAGAATTTGCAAAATTTTCTCAAATATAAATAGACCATCAAATATGCTGTTGTCTTAATTTTGAACTATCTACATTCGTTGGATTATCATCGAGTTATGGATAATTTTAAAATACACATTTTTTTTATATATATATATATATATTATATATATATTATATATATATATATATATATATATATATATTATATATATATATATATATATATATATATATATATATATATATATATATATATATATATATATATATATATATCAAAAAAAACCGAATGACAAATTTTATAATAAGGTTCTTGTAATTTAACTTTTAGTACTGTTTAATAGTTGACTATAGGGAATGTAATTTGAGTTCTCATTAATGCAGGCAGAGGAAAAATATCAGTGAAAGATATACAATCTAAAATTCAAAATGTTATTAATAAATTAGGGGTTTCGGCTCAAGCTCTCGTTTCAACTGGAAAAGGAAAGTATAGGAAGCCATTTACCGGAATGTGGGATTTTTTTCTCAGTGAAGTAAGGAATTTATTTTTTATATTAACATTTTTCTTTAGGTTTTCAATAAATGAAAATGGATTTAAATTTTGCAAATTTTTATAAATTTATTTTGTGAATTCATTTTAAAATGTCAGAATAAGTTTACTTTGACAAAAACTTGCATTATTGACATTAAATAATAATTTAATGCTAATATTTAATATTAAAAAAATCTCCTATTTACGCAAATGAAAATTTTAGTTGTTCAGCGTGCAATATTCTATAACAATTTTTAATTTGTTTTCAGTGCAATGAAGGGTTAAGAGTTGATAAAGAGGAAAGTTTTTATGTTGGAGATGCAGCTGGAAGGCCTGAAATTTCTAAAAAACGAAAAAAAGATCATTCTTCTGCAGATAGACTTTTTGCAATAAATATTGATATTCAATTTTTAACTCCGGAAGAACACTTTCTTGGTAAGTTTAAGAATATCATTGCTATATTATCAAAGATATAAATTTCATTATCTGTAATTAATATTTGAAATATTGCCTTCCACTAATCTTTAAAGAATATGTAACAATGCAGTAACGTTTAGTATCATCTAAAATTGTGAATTTGCCGTTTGACACTTCATAGAATAACTATAAGCATATTAAGTTGGAAACAGGGCATACAATATACTCGTATTTAATGAGGTACTTTCGAGATCTACCATTTAAAAAAAATATAAGACATAGGAGAAACATATTTATTTTCGAAAATAAATTAAACTAATTGTATATTTCAGAACTTTTCATCGCCGAAGCATTTTGTTATTTCAGCATTTTAATTAACCAAATATAAGAATCTTTGCAGAAAAAAAATTCATATTTTATTAATACATTGTCTGTAGCATCATTTCAACTTTATTGCTTTTAATCTCTCGTTTATTTATTTACAGGTAAAAGTCCTCTTCCTTACAATATGCCTGAATTTATTCCAAGTAGTGTTGATGATACAGTATCACTCTATAATCCAGCAACAACCAAAGTTCCAAAATACCCAGTAGAGGTAAATTTTATTTACAAGTTTTACAAATTTTCAATCAGTCCGTAATAATAATAATAATGATAATAAAAATAATAATAATAATAATAATAATAATAATAAAGGTTGCAATTTTGGTTGGATATCCGGGATCAGGCAAGAGCACTTTTGTAGAAAAACATTTGCTAAAACTTGGGTACATTCAGGCCAATAGGGATCAGATAGGTTCATGGCAGAAATGCGTCGCTTTGATGGAAAAATACACAAAGGTATGAATTTATTGTTTGTTCTTTTCCTTTAAAAAAAATAAGTAATAAACTGTTGCTTTTCCAGTCTGATGAACAATTTTATTATCCTAAAATTTTTTCCTATTTTAGTGTAATTTTAATTAGTATCTTAAGCCTTAATACCTTTTTATTTGGTCGGACATCTCTTATATTTGAACTTTATTCCAGTCTGACAAAAAAATCATAATATATTCTCTTCATATTTAAAAAGCTGTAAAATTACTGTTACTCTAAATGGGCAGTTCATATTACAGGGTATATTTCCTAATTCTTCCTCATTTGTTTAGCTGTACAGTCAAATCAGCCATATCGGAAATAGTAGGTGACCTCTCTTTACCACCATTCAAAATTCAATCTTAAAAACTGATCCGAAATGATAATTATTTTAATCTTAACTTCCGTCTGTTTCAGTACTCACTAATAAAAGTAATATAAATATTCCTGGTTGTAAATATTAACAATGTAATTAAATTTTTTGTTTATGTTTTGATCTCACGATTTTCGTCACCATGGCAACCATGGTATGTAACTAGTCTATGTTATAAATGAATTGGGTTGACAAAAAAAATTTAAAATAAAATTAAATAAACCAGTTGATTTTTTTACGTGATTTTTGTTTTAAAAATCATGATTTATTTGATTTTATTGATTTTTTTTAAAAAAAAATCATTTGATATTATTGATTTTTTATTTTATTTTATTTATTTTATTTTTTTAAATAACGTCACTGTCTTCATATTTTTAAGTTCACAATATCATAAGAGAACATAAAAATAGAAAATAAATAAAAATCAATATAAATTCAAATATCTTTTTGGGCTGAGGGGAAAAAAATTAATCAACGTCCAAAGTTATTCTTTGCTAAATTATTGAAACCTTCACCTGTCACTTTTTACTTTTGAATTCTGGCTTTAGATATTTATTGTAAAAAAGGCGAGTTATATCAAATTTATTAAGTTTAAAATTTCGATAGAAATCTTTTTAAAATTTAATTATTTATTTATTTATTTATTTTGCAAGCTGTAAGAGTAAGACCGTGACGATACAACCCTTATTAATCACAAATTTAATTTAATTAAAAAAATAAAAAATAAGTATAAGCTTTCTAAAACCAATAAATATAAACTTATTCAAAAACGTTTATTATAGTTACCAACTGAAGAGTTGTAGGTTGTGTTTATGGAGATTTGAGCGAAGTGTAAAAATTTGCTCCAGTTGTTGTGGTTAGTGTTAAAATGTCTCAGGAAGTAATTATGACTTTCAAATTTTCGTGTTTCACCAGGGCGTTGCTTTGTGGATGTCTGACAACAATGTTATGTGCCATTATTATCCGCTGAGAACAAAGATCCTTAAAGAATTGAGACCTGAATTCCGGAGCTAAGTCTGATAACAGGACTTCTGGTGTTCTATGTCTGGTGGTTACTCTTTCAAGTAGAGCTTGTGCAATGTCTTTACAAGTGTGTTGCTTAGGTGGAACTAATTCTACATTTCTTGTGAGTTAGTCTTTAAAAATAAGAATGTATTTAGACATGTGTTATGTGGCAAAGTGGGAGAGGGCTTAAGATATTGAAGTGGACTTTTGAGAAGGGTTCCGGAGCTGGGGAATATTTTTTAATGGGAGCTAGTTTGGGCATGGTGCCTTTTAGCCTACTGCAGGAATCGCAATTAGCACAAAATCGTTTAATAATAATAATAATAATAATAGTTTTGGGAAGGTGTATCTTTCTTGTAATCTATGGTTGATTCTGTCAGGACCACAATGTCCTAAAGTTAAAGCTGAGTGATTGTGATCGATGACGGTGCGCACCATAGAGTCAGGTGTTTGGAGTAAAGAGATTGTTGCGGGAGAATTGATTTTTTTGCTGCGGAAAAGGGCGAACTAATATATAACCTTTACTATGAATCCCTGTTCCTTTCCAAAGTTTTTTTATGATGTTTAATATATATATATATATATATATATATATATATATATATATATATATATATATATATATAATATATATATATATATATATATATATATATATATATATATATATATATATATATATATATATATTCAGCCCCTCATCCACTCTTTCCCCCATCACCACTTGGGAGCTTGGTGGCCTCCGGTGATGGGGTTGGTGCCACCAAGACCTTGTTGCCGACTTGCCCTGGTGCACGGTCTTCTTTTTTTCATTAATTTCTGCAACATTCGCGGTCTTTTGTCCACTCTCCCCTTTGTCGAACGCCACCTCTTCATCTAGATCTCATCTCTTGTTCTTAACCGAAACTCAGGTGCTTGAGTGTGCTGTCAGCAAACGTTATTCTATTACCTCCTACTGTGTCTATCCTCAACTTTAAGCCAAAGGCGGATGTTAAGGATATGTGGGCAATGATGTTATTTGCTCTCGTGTCTCTAATTTCGAGTCTCGATCTGAATTCTCTACTTTATGGCTTAAACTCTCTTACAATCCTACTACTAAATTTATTTGTTCTGCTTATTTATCTCCTAATTCTACTGACTATAAAAACTTCTTCGACTATTTAAACTCCAAAATAGAGCACGTACGTTTTTTCTTCTTCTCCTTTCTCCGAAACCATCATTTTAGGTGATTTCAATGTTCACCACCGCCAATGGCTCTCATCTGGTTCACAAGATCCAACCGGTAAACTCCCCTACGACTTTTCTATCTAGAACAACCTTGAGCAGTTGGTGCAACTCCCTACCCGAATTCCTGACCGTCTTTGTGATGAACCCAACATACTTGATCTTCTCTCAACCTCTTATCCTTACCCTGTTAAAATCTTTCCTCCTCTGGGTTCATCCGATCACCTTCTTGTCTCTGTGAATCTTGTTCTGTCTCTTCAAGTCTTCGGCGAGTACATGTTTCTGGCACTTCGGTGCTGCTAACTGGTTTGCTTGCGGTTGTACTTCTCTGATTTCCCATGTAATGATTACTGCTTTCGTGGGAGGGGTCCCTCGGAGTGTGATGAGCGGATAATCGTGGTGACTCTCTCTGGCATGGAGGCGTACATTCCATATTCGCTTCCTTCTACTAAACCTAGCAAACCCTTGTTTAATTCTGCTTTTTCTCGCTCCATCTGCCGCAGGGATGCTGCCTTCAGAGATTACCGTCGTCTTCAAACTCCAGAAACTCATGCAAATTATATTTCATCTCGGAATCGTGCAAAATCTATTCTTTGAGATACCAAAAACTTTTTCTTCCGCAAATGCAATAATCTTTCTGGTTCCTCTTCCTCACGCCTTTTCTGTAATTTTGCAAAAAATGTCAACTCTAAATTTACTTCTTCCTCTTTCCCTCCTATAGATTCTTCTGATGGGACAATTGCCAATTTACCTTCTACTAAACCTGAACTCTTCACTCAAACTTTTTCCTTTAACTCTACCTTAGACGATTCCGGAGCTATTCCTCCTCCTTCAACCCCCTCCAACTCATTTATGCCTAACATTGTAATTTCTTCTAAAGATATCATTTCTGCTCTCTCTGAGCTTAACACTGAGAAAGCGTATGATCCTGATGATATTCTTCCTGCGGCTTCTCAAAACTTGTGCTTCCGAGCTTGCACCCTGCCTTGGTAAACTATTTTGTCTATGTCTTTCCACTTCGACTTTCCCTTCTTGCTGGAAACGTGCGCTCATTTAGCCTGTGTCGAAGAAGGAGGACCTCTCTCAACCATCTAACTATCGTCGTATATCTTTAACTTCCTTTCTTTCTAAAGTTTCCGAATCTATCCATAACTAGAAGATTAATTCTTCTAACTTACCTCTAATCGCAAGTATGGCTTTCGTAATTAAAGAACGCTCCACTGGTGATCTTTTCCTATTTTCTGACTCTTGGTCCTCCGCTCTTCGGAGTTTCGATGAGCCTTTCGCTGTGGCGCTAGACATATCGAAAGCCTTCGATAGAATCTGGCACAAAGCTTTGATTCCTAAACTTCCCTCTTTCGGAATCAATCCTTCTCATTAATTTCCTTTCAGATCAGTCTACAGCAGCTGTTGTAGATGGCCAACGTTCCTCCTTTAATCTATAAATAGTGGTGTTCCTCAAGGATCTGTCCAACCCCAACTTTTTCTAATTTTCATCAATGACCTTCTCTCTATTACTTCGACTCCTATACACTTCTATGAAGATGACTCCACCCTTTATTACTCCTTTTCAATTTGAAAGACGCTCCTCCCAACAGCAATAATTGGTTCAAGGAGGATGGCTTTGGAGCAACTGACCTCTGATCTTTCTCGCATTTCAAACTGGGTCAGAGAAAACATTGTAGTTTTCAATGCCTCAAAAACTCAATTCCTCCATCATTCAACTCTACTCAATCTTCAACACAACTATATCCTCTTCGAAAACACACAACTCAAACCTTCATCTGTCCTCAAAATTCTCAGTGTTTCTTTTTCTCGTGATCTTTCTTGATCACACTACTTGTCTTTCCAAACAAGCTTCTAAGAGGTTGGATGTTCTTTGATATATTCGTTTTTGTTTATGCCACTCCAGTTGCTTGCTTTTTATAGGAGTGTTGTTTGGCGCCTGTATGGAGTACGCCTCACATATCTGGAGAGATTCCACACATTCAGCTCTTCTCGAAAAAGATGGAGTCTAGGGCTTTTCGTCTTATAAACTCTTTTGCTCTTACTCTCTCCAATCTCTTTCTGACCTTCAAATTGTTGCGTCACTCTCTATACTATCGCTATTACAACGGAGACTGCTATTCTGAACTCTCGTTGCATACCTCTTCCATTCGTGCGATACGACTTTCTACAGAGTCTCATCCTCTCTCTGTCCAACTCTCCGACCCCAGACCTAACCGCTATACTCAATCTTACATATACTCCACTGGTAAAGTGTGAAACACACTCCTTTTTATGTTTTCTCAGCTTCCTTCCACTTGCACACTTTTAAACGCCGTGTATCGGGTCACGTCGGCCATTAGCTACCAGATTTTCGACTGTTCCTTCGACTCTGGTAGGCCTCCGGCCTTTGCTCACCAGAGACTATATATATTATATATATATATATATATATATATATATATATATATATATATATATATATATATATATATATATATATATATATATATATATATATATATATATATATATATATATATATATATATATATATATATATATATATATATATATATATATATATATATATATCTATATATAATATAATAATCCTACTAACAG
>SEYY01010167.1:30000-37992 GCA_009176605.1 Armadillidium nasatum
AAGGTCTACCAAATTACTTTAAATAATTCTGACTTTGGAATTTTTTCCCAAATTAATCTTAAGAGAGCTATTAATATATTACGTTTTATATCAGAGTACTAAAATGGAGAAGGATAGGAAAAAGAAAATCCGACCAAGTTGCGGCCCAAAAACCTTTTTATCAAGTATGGAGCAGCTTTCCAGCCTTTTCGTTAGCTCCGGTAACATGCATTACGTTAGAAGAACCCTTAATTCAAACAGAAAAATATTTGAACAAACTCACATTCATATTATTAAATTTCAGTTTATATTAAACCAGGAAATGAAAACGTATGTATTTATGACATTAATTCAAAAGAGGAAAGAGAAGAATGAGAAAAGTGCATTTATTACCTTATGGTTGATTCGACCAATTTGGTTGTTCTGATTCGAGATTTCTGATCCCATGTCGATGGCCATGTTACGTAAGTTTCCGATCATAGTATTTACTTGACCCATATTATCTTCCATTTCTTCCTCTCGAGCGTCGTTTGTAATTCTAAAATATGAAATATTTATTCCAAGTGTTACTAGGCTCATAATTTTAAGAAAATACCTACCTATCTCTCTATTTTAACTTTTCCATTTGTTCTCACGTATATTCATTTTAGCTATTATTCAGGAATATGAGAGGCTCTTATAAAAAAAATTACACTAAAATATTAATATACTTTTAAAAACAATGTTAACAAATGCAAAACACACTATCTTTTCTTGTGGCATAAGAAAAACCTATGCTACTAAACATACCTTAAACGATCGAAACGGAATGTTCTTATATATATATATATATATATATATATATATATATATATATATATATATATATATATATATATATATATATATATATATATATATATATATATATATATATATATATATATATATATATATATAGGTATATATACAAAATTCTCAAAATCGTTGCCAGACCTGGATGGATTAACTCTGGGGAATGCTCCTAGAAGAAGACGGGAGTAGATTAGCATGGTACTGGAAATAAACTATATATCTTTGAAAGTGTACCAGAAAATGCTTGAACCACAGCGAAGCGTGATGAAAGGAGAGCTGTTCGAATGTTTGCAAATTTTCCGCACAAATATCCATACCCACGACGAAAGAGTTTTAGAATTAATCCCAGACACATAAGATAGAATTACTGATTGCGCGTGAGGCGCTTTTTCTACTCTATACATTATCTAATTATTCAAAGCCTATGTTTTCTGAAAAGTGAGAACATCCTTATTATCCACATTGCTTACGAGCATTTCTGAGACCAACAGAGAATGGCTGGTCTTCGACTTTCAACTGATAGGATCCAGGAAAGTGAACCTCTGGTGCTTTAAAAACCGTTGAGGAAAAGAATCTGAAATCATTCTCTATGGCAGGGAATGCTCTTTCATTTTAGTAGACGGATACATCTGTTGCAGAATGGAAGGCAAGCCATTGTGACCTAAAACGAGGTGCTGGAAATTAATTTGCTCAAGAAATGGAGCAATACAATTTATCAATACATGAGGTTTTAGCATCCATTTTTTACTATGTGGAGAGTCCTTTGCTGAGACAACTCAGAAGATCTAATAGTCTTTAGTAGACATCCAAAGAGAGTGTCTAATATTGAAATCTCCCAAAAGAGTGCGCAGCTATTTCAAGAAACTCTTCAGATCAGTCGCCCTATAAAATATAAAGAGCAAACTGTGTAAGCTTTATGAAAATGAAGGAAAGTGGCCACAACAAGCAGGGACGTAGTAAATAAAAGATAAATTGAGAAGACAAATTTCTGAACAAGGATTCCTACACCTTCTCTGGTACTGATACTTCGTTGGGAGGATTTCAGAGTTTTGGTACTTGAACGGAGGCAGATATCATATCCACAAAGTTGTAGCTTTTGAAGACAAATTTCAAGAGACTAGTAACCTCTTCAAAGTTTGAGTAATAACCCTGACAGTTCCACTGAAAGAATTTTACCATATAGGTGGTTGAAATGAATTATTCGGATGAACAAGTTGTGACGATAGTTTCTATATGTTTGTGAACCGTCTTTTGTCTAATTAAAGAAAAAGATTTCAAACATGGATCCTGAAGGGGACAAGTTTTGAATTAGAGAGAACCTTGATTGTTTACGTTTGAAAGGTTCCATTGTATATCCTACTGTCAGGGAAAGATTAGGGTCTTCATGAATTAAGGCCAACCGCCTATCCATCTCGCCCCCTACGAAAATGCCAGAGAGAAATGGGCGTCAAGGGGGCGATGGTTCAGGAAAGGGAGAGTGGGCAATATCCACTTCTATTGTACTTTGAGTTCCTTAAGGAACTTCTGCCAACAAATCGTCAGCTTCAAGAAACTTGCTGGCATTAGATTAAGAAACTGTGCTCTCATCTGGAAAGGAAAATAGTAATTTTAAACGAGGACTCGGAACTCACAGTGGCTGTTGGGATCGATGTTTAATTCGAATTCACGTAGCCAGGAAAGTAAAGCTTTTTGATATCAAACAATCTTGGTGTGGGAGTACAACCCACCCAAGAGAAGAAGGAGGAGAAGTGAGCAAAGATAATGAGGGGTATGGTGCTGGAATTTCAGATGAGGTTTTAGAAGCCTTCTTCTTCTTCT
This sequence comes from Armadillidium nasatum, assembly GCA_009176605.1. Classification (NCBI taxonomy): domain Eukaryota; kingdom Metazoa; phylum Arthropoda; class Malacostraca; order Isopoda; family Armadillidiidae; genus Armadillidium; species Armadillidium nasatum. Next base: position 32,632 of record SEYY01010167.1, read on the forward strand.
GGAACCGTCGGAAGAAAATCGTTGGCTATCCTGCTTTCAAAGGGTCTGCTAATTTTCACAACCCCTGACGCTCCACAATGGATGAAAAATCAATGGGTAAATCAGTTCCACAGTCGAGTTTCGAGAGGAGTCGCCGCTGGAGTAATCCTCCCTCACAGGAAGGACATGAAGGTGTCTCGTCATCCGGGAGGGTGCTACTGAAGTTAGAAGATGCCCCCTTCTGAGGTAAGTCTTGCGGGAGGAGACAAGAACTCTTCGACTGGCACCATCTTCAATGGTCAATCGACCGTCCAACTTTAAGAAATCACTGGTCCTATAAGATAGAGGGTGGTCTTGGCATTTCCACAGCCAGCAGCTCTAGTAGTAGGATTAAGTCCATATGGTAAACAGAGGCCAACCTCTTACAAAGGTTGACCGTGTGGAGACTAGCGTTGCTTAAGTCGGGAGGGAAACTCCCTTTTACAAAGGACAGAGTTTAGTAACAATACTTATCTGCGTGAGAGGGCTTTCCCTAGCAACAATAGAAACGTTGAGAGGGTGGAAAAAGCTTTGTTAGCGTTGAAGAGGTGCAGATGATTATGTACAAGAAACAGAGGGTCGTGCCATTCCAGGAGTAGGCACCTGGCTCTGGAAATAAGATACGCTCATTGTTTTGACGGAGTTCGAATAGAACTTTAGATCATGAGAGCGTGCGGTCAGCACTGACAGGGTGAGAGAGTATGTTTGCACGGAAATATTCACTTTCTCATACAGCCTACGCCTAGCGCTTGACTGTCAAGTGTTTTCCCCTCGCGCTTATAAGTCAGACAGTTTGCGGATGCAGCTCTGGGGTTACTCCCACAATTTGAATATTAGGGAGAACTAGGGCAAAGAGTGTGAAGGTGACTCAGCAATGTACGCGTGACATTGGTTCCGCGTGAGTATTTCCGGGGGTGGAAAATTTGTGGCATATAAAACACCTTCGTAGCCGAGCACCATACTGTATACTTGGTAAATCCGATCCTGACCTTTGATGGTGGGAAAGTGGTGTAAAACTGAAAGGAAGACGAGGTTTTGAAGCATCCGAGGCGTCCTTGGAGGAAGAAGACCGGTATAAATCAGTCATTGGGAACAATTGCGTAGCAAATGGGCTAAGATGTTCTAAAGGATTTTGTATTATGCTTCTCCCGCAAAAAAAAAAAAAAAAAAAATAGTGCCTTAGATGTGTTTCAGATATAGTCAGTAGCAGAGATAAAAGAAACATCTCCCAAAGATCGTAACCTGAAAGCACGAAACTTTTAAGAAATGAGTTTGTCTCCATAGAACATTATTACTTCGAAGTGCTCAATGGGCACCTGCAATGAAGAGGATTCACAAGGCGACATTACACCCTATAAATGAAAAACTCCAGGTGAGGGGGGAGATTTAAAAAGTGAACCATACAAATGGTGTTCAACATCCTTTAAAATCGTTAACTAAGATTCTTATTTATTCATAAAAGAAAATACACCAGTTAAATTACAATACTGCAATGTAAAAGCACAATAACAATAAAGCTAATGAAACAAATTACTGTTCTGCAAAACAAATGGAAAAAATAAAACCATATAAGGGGAGTATACTTGCCCCACACACTAGGTTCAATAATCAAACCCTCTGCCCGTGAGTGGTGGTGATCTGTATAATAAAAAATAAAAAAAAAAAAAATCCGCCCCAGAAGCCCCACAACGTAGTAGTGGGTTGTAATTGTGTTCCTCAGCTAAGCCCCCGGAACTCAGCGCTCGGTCCACATCCGTGTACCACACGGAAAGAATGTGCTTCCCAAGATTATACACGTAAGTGCAGGACAGCCTCCTCAATAGTCAGCAAAGGTCCGGGTTCCTTATCTTCTTCAAGCGCAAAAGATTCGCTCATCTGTATTTGTAATCAAATCAATTGGTGGTTAGAATATCCACATCGGCTGAGAGGAATGGAAAGTTTGCTGTCAAACTAAAAATTATGCTCGACACTCATTTGGTCGCAAAAACATATCTCAATTTTTCCTGGATAAAAGCCTATTATAGTAGGCAATGCTCTCCCCATTAGAGGGAAAACGAGGTTCGGTGCCAATAAATACATATATATATATATATATATATATATATATATATATATATATATATATATATATATATATATATATATATATATATATATATATATATATATATATATATATATATATATATATATATATATATATATATATAGTGTTTGCACTAACCTTCCAATATAGCCTCCAGAAACTCCAAGACCATTTCTGTCATCCATAACTCGCGTAGGTTGTGAGCTAACCACACCATCTTCTTTTCCTTTCCAAGTAGATTCATCTTCTTTAAATTGAGATGATCTTGAAAGAAATAAATTAAAATTTATTAAAAAGAAAATACGTAGCACACACACAGATAAAATTTTTCCCTTCTACTTCCTTAAAAGTAGACTATCTTTAGAATTAAAGATAAAGGACATTTTCGTACTATTTTGAGCTTTTTATCTTAATGATATCACGATTCAAATGTCCGTATTCGGTTTGTGGCGACATGACTTGGAATAATTATACCTTTAAATATTTTTTATATAAAGACTTAACTATCATAGTTAAGAAAATGAATGTTAAAAATAATAATATCGAAAAATAAAAATAAGAAATACATCATTGTAATAATGTATTTTGCGTTTTTATTTTTAACATTTACTTTTTCATTCTTTCAAAAATTATTCTAGTTAACATCTCTGTATTTACCGATAAATAATTTGGTAATTCCAATTTTACGATGAAGCTTGCCCATTCATTCTAAGTCTAATGTCTGCTACGTTTTCTTATCATACACTGTCTCGTTTTACATATTTACTACTCTAAGTCTTGGTTAATTATTTTTTTTCCTTCTTCATCCACTTCTGGAAGTACAAATCTTTCCTCAAATTTCTGCACTTTTCCTATTTTATCCAAGCATGAAATTTCTTCTCTCAAAAATCCAGTTTTTTCCTTCCATGTCTAGTCGTTTCACTTACCATTTTCCAGCCTCATGTTTTAAAAAAAAAAAAAAAAAAAAAAAAAAAAAAAAAAAAAAAAAAAAAAAAAAAAATTCAATTAAGCAATGCCGCTTCACACTCTTTCTCTGAAATCAATCCTGTTTAGTATCTATGTCAATTTAATTTTTTTTCCTTTATTATTTATAAATCAAAGTTAATTTGATTTTTATTTACTAAAAATATCTGCATTATATAAATAGCAACGACAATTTTAATTCAACTAATTTCAAAGTGTATCACAGATTTTAACTTTTTCATTTTCTGTAAAGCGAAAAAAAAATTCTCAATCTCAATAAACAATGCGTACATATATATATACTGAACCATTTGATATGTAGATAAAGATTAAAAGAAAATAAAAGGGGAAAAAGAAAGTCGAACTTCATACGTTTTTCTCATGTGTTTTTGTTCTTGCGGTCATTTAAAATAAGGATAATTTCTGTCTGTACCACCGCAAAGTCACATACTTCAGCACTCAAACTATTTTCATTTATTTTTGGATAAAAACAAGGAAAAGAAATTATATATATATATATATATATATATATATATATATATATATATATATATATATATATATATATATATATATATATATATATATATATATATATATATATATATATATATATATATATATATATATATATATATATATGAACCAGCTTTTTTTTTCGTTCTTCAATATCTTTATCCCTAAGTTCTCTTAAAGAATGTTTTTCAACGACTGTTAGTCCCTTAGTGTTACACTCCCAGGTAGGGTTTCACATTTTCAGTGGGGCTTGTACCTTCTTCCACCTGACTTCTCAACTTTTTCTCTCTAAGAGTTCTCTAGAAAATTATGTTTCTAGAAATGCTGCGAGCAATCAAATTAAGGTGACAGTTTGCTAACCCCTGTTGCTCTACAACTATGCAAAGAAAATTTTCCAATGAAAATTTTTTCTGAAGATGATGCGAGCAATCAAATTAAGGTGACAGTTTGCTAACCCTGTTGCTTTACAACTATCCAAAGAAAATTATCCAATGAACCCTCTCTGAGGAATATCTTTTCCATATATATATATATATATATATATATATATATATATATATATATATATATATATATATATATATATATATATATATATATATATATATATATATATATATATATATATATATATATATATATATATATATATATATATATATATATATATATATATATATATATATATATATATATATATATATATATATATATATATATATATATATATATACTTACTTATTACAAGGCAATACACAAATTCCACAGCACTTTTCCATGCCAGAGAGATTCTTCTCTGCTTCCTTCATATCAGCATTGATCTGATCCATTCCCTCTTCAATTCTTTCCAATTGTTCTACGTAATACGATATATATATATATATATATATATATATATATATATATATATATATATATATATATATATATATATATATATATATATATATATATATATATATATATATATATATATATATATATATATATATATATATATATATATATATATATATATATATATATATATATCAATAGGGTTTTGCTTTCAATAGGGTTTTGTCAAAATAAGTATAATGAATGTGGTCTAATAATAATAATAATAATAATAATAATAATAATAATAATAATAATAATAATAATAATAATAATAATAATAATAATAATAATTAATAATTAATTATTTAGAAACCTCCTTATTTTAAAGTTATGTAACCTTGTTATTGAAAATCATTTGCAGTTGCTTCATATTATTTAAAAAAAAAATTTTTTTTTTTTTTTTAAATAATTCTCTCATAAAGAAAAGGAAAGCTACAGAAAGTGAATCTGTTCTCCAAAATGTAAAGGTTCGTAATACTAATCAAAAGGCTGCTATTTTATTTAATGGGAAATCTCTTAATTCTTGATTCATAAGACTAAGACTATAAAAGCCAAGAATTGAATCTCTATTAATAGACAAATACAATATACTCTTAAAGACAATTCACTTGTTCAAAAGTTTCCTTCAATATTATTTTGATTCGATTCCAATCAGGCCAAAACTAGAAACTTCAGAAAATGTCGAAAATACGTCAACTTGGTTTAACTAACCGAAACAACATCAAAATTTTCAATCAAATTGTTTTCAGATTTAGAGAATTTAAGCTACAATTTCAATTAAAACTTTTAAGTTTATGACTTTTACTGTAGCATCTTCTTGGAAATAATAAAACAAAAAAACATAAAGAAAAGCACATCGGAGACTCAGTCGAAGAAATGTAGATATGAAGTAACATTGC
>SEYY01010168.1:0-15482 GCA_009176605.1 Armadillidium nasatum
AATCCTTCTCAATTTACATATCACTCTCAAACCTTTCACCTCAAAGATATTCAAACTTTTCCTTGCTCGAGCACTTTTCATCCATGTTTCACATCCATACATTACTGAAGGTAAACACATACATTCAAACATTCTTATTTTTATTTCTTTTGAAATTTTTCCTTTCTTCCATACCCCAACACTTTCATTCCTTCTACCACTCTATTCTTTATTTCTTTTTCCGTCCCACCCTTATCTTCCATCAACATTCCTAGATATTTGAATTCATTCACCTCCTCAAGTTTCCTTCCTCCCACTTCTACACCCCCCCCATTCCTCCTTCCATATATATATATATATATATATATATATATATATATATATATATATATATATATATATATATATATATATATATATATATATATATATATATATATATATATATATATATATATATATATATATATATATATTAAAAAGGAATGGACCTCGAATGTTTCGAAACTTCACGCCAATTTAATTATTATTTTAATACTTTTTAATATTTTTATCTTTTAAAATCTAATTTTTTTTTAAAAAAAAATTATTATTTTCTTCTAAAAAAAAAAAAAAAAAAAATTATTTTATATATATATATATATATATATATATATATAATATATATATATATATATATATATATATATATATATATATATATATATATATTATATATATATATATATATATATATATATATATATATATATATATACAGTGGAACTCCAATATTCGTCATTAATCCGTTCCCGAGGGGATGATGAATATCGAAAAAGACGAATATCGAACAATTTCTCCCATAGGAAATGACTAAAAATGGATTAATAAGTTCTCAGCCTCGAATTTTGCCTATGTATTCTTTAACAAAAAAAAAATTCACTCTAGAATCGATCTCCGAAATCATTTCAAACACTGTACAATTTAACTACAGTACATATTAGCCAGCGTACTGCCGTAAATAATACGTAATACACACTGTGTAGGCCTACACAAATGCTAAACACAAAAAAATTTTAAAAAGAAATTTACCTTTTGGATGAGAAAAACACTGATTGTTATTAAGAGTTTTTATTTTTAAGGTTATAGGCTTTCGTAGGTAGGACGAATATTGACTTTTCAACGAATATCGAAAAAAAAGTTTGACGAAAAAACAGGGCGAATATCGAATAATACGAATACTGGCGGAGACGAATATTGGAGTTCCACTGTATATATATATATATATATATATATATATATATATATATATATATATATATATATATATATATATATATATATATATATATATATATATATATATATATATATATATATATATATATTTCACCATACTCCTGTAGGTGCTAGCACCTGTCAGCAGGGCCGGCCCTAGACATTTTGGCGCTCCGGGCAAAACCTTAATTTTGCGCCTCCCCCGTTTTTTTAAAGTAAATCTCATGCGACCATGTCAGAAAGTCAAGAAAACATTGAAAAAAAAAAAAAAAAAGTTTTATTAAAAACTCAATCATCAGATAACAAGATAAGCAATTTAGCACTTAAGGCAAAATAACAGAAATTAAAATGTAGTAATGCTAACTAAACTAATATCCCATGTTATAAATAAATTCTAACTAACCAAAGTAATTAAAATGCCCTTTTTCTAACTTTTCTTTCGGCAAACTCAAGAACCAGTGATTTCAAGTCTAATTTGTCACTAATTTGGTGTTCTATAGCTATCATTGCCAATCCATTGAGACGATTGTGCGTCTGCATCGTTCTGAGATAATTTTTTATTATTTTTAGTTTTGAAAAGCTTCTTTCCCCTGAAGCCACAGTGACTGGCAATGTAAGTAGGATTCTTAATGCTATGCTGAGGTTTGGTGCGAATTTAAGTGTAGCGATAAACTTGAGAACTTCAACAGGGGTTTCCTTTTTTGTTAATAATGACGAAACAATGCTTATTTCATCGGCTAATTCCAGGGATTTAAGATCGCTTGAATTTCCATCAGTTAAAACTACTTCCAAATCTTTGCAATGAGCCAGTAGCTCATTTCTGGGCATGTCTTTTAGACCAAAAATATTATACAAAAAGCTGAAATAATTACTGTGAGTATTTAGCAAATTATATCTGGTTTCCAAGGCATTTATTGCTTGATCTATAGTGTGAAAAAAAAAAATCTATTTTATATTTTTGTTTGAGGTCTTGAACGGGTTTATCCGGGCCCTCATACAAAAACGTTCTTGTTTTGCTTCTGACACGATGACGTGGTGTGGTGGTTTCAAAATTAGCTTCCACGTCAATCTCCGAAGCAAGCTCGGTTGCTTCTAAAATGATGCTTTCAAAAGCTTCATCTGATCTCAGGTTTTCAAAGAAGAGTTTGCAGTTGCTAAGCATATCAATAGCTTGTGACATATTAAAATTTACAGTTTGCAAAAGTTTGCTGATGGGGTTAATATGACTCAAAATTTTGTACCAGATCACAACAGAGCATATAAATTTGAACTGCTTCAAATTATTTAATAATCCGCTAGCCTCGACTCTGATCATATTATCGATTTCTGAATCTTCATATATGCTGTACAAAGCATCGTGAATTGGACCAATTTGAAACCGCAGAGCTTTTAATGAGTCGACTCGACTTTCCCATCGCGTATCACTCAATGGTTTTAGGGTGTAAGTATCAATATATTTCAGTAATATTGCCCAACGAAAAGAAGAGGAAGAAAAAAATGTATATAACTTTTGAACAATATTGAAGAAGCTGGCTGCCTCAAACGAGGATTTTGCCATATCGTTTACAACCAAATTTAGCGAATGGCTGCTGCATGGAACATAAAATGCTCTGGGGTTTATATTTCTGATTCTTGTTTGTACTCCCGATTTTTCTCCTCTCATATTGGAACCATTGTCATACCCTTGACCGCGAATGTTTTCTACTTTAAGCCTATTTTTCTCTAGCTCTTCTAGTAAAACCTCCGACAATTCCTTAGCTGTTGATCTCTCAATGGGTAGAAAACCCAAAAAATGTTCGTTGATATTAACTTGAACTTCAGACTCTGATTGCTGTATGGAGACAAATCTTACCACAAATGTCATCTGTTCTACTTTACTTGCATCGGGAGTACAGTCAAGAATCACGGAATAATACTTGGCCTTTTGAACTTGCTCAATGATGTGGTGCTTTGTGTTGTCATGCAATAATTCAATTATTTCATTTTGTATAGTTTTCCCTAGATATGTAGCTTTGATTTCTTCTTTATTGAGGACTCTGCGAACGTGTTCCTCCATTTTTGGATCAAACTCAGCCAATAACTGAATTAACTTCAAAAAGTTTCCATTATTGTGTTCATACAGTTTATCGCTTGTTCCTCGAAAAGCTAGAGAGCTCTCACCTAGCATTTTAACGACTGATATAATGCGTAAAAGAACTTCAGACCAGTGATTTATCTCAGAATCAATGAGTCTCTGAGAAACTGCATCTATTGTTTCACCTATTTTCAATCTTTGCTTCATTTCAAGCCATGATTTCAAACAATCTATATGAGTTTTAGCATTTTCATGATGTGCTAAAGAGTCCCCTAAATGCTTCCAGTCTTTAAATCCCCGATTGCCAAGAGCGCTCAAGCTAGATGGTGCAGAAAAAAGTCGACATGGAAAACAGTACAAAGCGTTTTGAAATACGGAATATACCATCCATTCTCTTAAAACCTCTTCTCCATTTCTAAGCCTTTTCTTGTAATGTTTTGGTGAGAATCTTCTATGCTGATCATCAAAAGGAAAATCAAAATTATACAAAGGTGCAGCTGGACCACGTTTAACCAAAAAAACTCTATCTGCTGCACGCATGATTTCGGGCCATAATCCTGGGTCAGAAGAGATACTTTGAACGGTAGCCCTTTCTAAATGTTTCTCTGAGGTCTGCACAACTTGCGAATTTTGATTTTTGGAACTGCACGGAACTGCATCACTACTCGCCAAACTCGTTTGAGATGACTTACCCAGCTCAGTAATGCTGACGGTTGCGTCCAAAGGGGGATCCATATCCGGAAAGTCAGTATCTAGGTGCTGGGCGTTTTTCAAATGTTGGTCGGTTGTGGGAGCGTTGAAACTACCTTCTTTCAAGAAGTTTTGCAGCGCATCTGACTGTTTTTGAAGCTGTGTTTGCTTGTTCAATCTCCGCTTTTTAAATTCGCTCCCAGAGGGTTTTCTCTTAGCATCGGACATTTTGGTTTCTGGAACAAATAAATTAAAATAAAAGATAATACTGATATCAAAAAAAAAATAATAATAATTGGTATTTTGTCTCTTGTTTGGTAGTTTTGTGATTAATAAATAAAAATATAAATATATATAAATATGTAATATAAATAAAAAACAAGACTCCAAATCTTTTAGTTTTAGGAAGATACGTTTGGATATAAAATATCGGAAATATCGATAATCGAAAATAGGCCATGAAGTACTCTTTTACCATATATATATATATATATATATATATATATATATATATATATATATATATATATATATATATATATATATATATATATATATATATATATATATATATATATATATATATATATATATATATATATATATATATATATATATATATATATATATATATATATATATATATATACAAGAGATGCTTAAAGTTGGTTAAAAATTCTAAAAATAAAATTGAGTCTGGAGTCTCCAGACTCAATTACTTTTCTTTTGATACCACACAAGCCATGTTTTGATCTAAACTCTAATTTTTGAAATCTACCCCCACCCTTTTTTTGGCTTATGTCTGATGGATTTTATTAGTTTTTAAAAATGAAAACAAAAATTAAAACACTTACCTTCACAGAAGCCAAACGCACTAGACAATTTGCACAAGCACTTTTTTAAAGCTTTTTTGCACTAACAATTTAATTTATGTTATTTATGATTTTTCTTGTTGCTTTGGAGCTTCAATTCAAAGTCTGAAGCCAAATGGAGGTATTTTGCAACTTTTTAGATATTTTAGGAGGAGTTTTCCTTCATAAAACCAAGAGAAATCAGTCTCTACTCAGCAACGATGAGGGAAAGGCGCTATATCAAAGTTTTTGCAAGATAATTTTTTTAGATCATATATATATATATATATATATATATATAATATATATATATATATATATATATATATATATATATATATATATATATATATATATATATATATATATATATATATATAGAGAGAGAGAGAGAGAGAGAGAGAGAGAGAAGGAGAGACTAACAGGAATCTGTGTCTTCTCAGCATTCATGAGGGGAGTGTGTCAAATATTTATGCTAGATTATTTTTTCAAGATCTGTCTCAAGAATTGTCTTTTTACCCCCCCTTGCACTCTATTTCACATTCCCCCATCGTCAACCCCAACCCATATACGCCCTCGAGTAAAAAAAATTTTTTTTTTATTGATATGAAATAAGAATGATAAAAAAATATTCTTTACTTTTTATAAAAGCCTGTAACTTAATTTTTTTATCAGTTTATTTTCATTTTCCATGATTTTGGCGCCCCTAGATAATTGCGCTCCGGGCGGCCGCCCGGAGCGCCCTACCCTGGGGCCGGCCCTGAGTGGAGATGCTAAGGAAAGGGATTTACTTTGTATTTTGCAACCATTCATATCTCTGTGATCTTAACGGAAATATTTGTTTCTGTTCTCAGGTGATGAATGTGTGTAGTAACTTGTTTTTAATCGATGGTAACTAGTTTATTAATTTTGAATTGTAGGGTTTTCTTTTTATTAGCCAAAGTTTTTGTCGTTTAATGATTTCAACAACTTGAAGTTGCGTATTTCCCAGTGATATTATTAATGTGTGAGGTGTATGTCATTAGGCTATTGAAAGTTAAACCGATAACTAGTTTTTTTTTTTTTATTATTGTTTGTGAGATATATTGTTGGTGTTAAATTTTCTTCTGTCTAGGGTGAGTAAAGTAATTTTTGAATTTTGTTGTGAGGAAGTCATTTTGTAATTTCTAACCCATTGTTCAAGTTGATTTATGCAATGTTGTAGCTCTCAAGATAATTCATAGATGGATTTATGGCAATGATAGTTAGGTAGTAGACATAACTATTAATTTTTACGGAAGGGTCGTAAAATTAGACAAGTCTTACATGAAAAGAATGTTGGAGAAAATCCCTCTATCCCTTACATAATTTGAATGATAGCCATGAATGTGCACTCATAGATTTATATTTTTCTTAATGATGAAAAGATGTGTTTATAATTATGTCCGTTTAAAGATTATTTTCAGGAAGAATGTTGTGAGTGGAGACTGAGGAACATTAATTTTTCAAATACTGTGGAGAGAAGGGACATGGGTCTTCTGAGGGAGATGAGACTGTTACGTGCTTTATTTAGTGTTAGAATGAGACTTTTGTAGAGTTTCCAGAAATCGTGTAGAGTGTCGTTTCCACATGCAGCATTTAAAGTTTGAGTAGTTGGTGCTGCAATGGTGAATATTGGAGATTATATATAATTGATTTTAAATTATCACTTTTCTAAATTTTAGTTGGGAAAGGTGCTAATTTAAAATTGAAGTAAATTGAATTTAAAATGTGAAATAAGTTATAAATATGGTTTCGTTTCTCATCAGTTAAATTTCAATTTTAGAATTAGTTTTTGGATATTTTAGAAAAAAAGTCGTTTTCCAACAACATTGTTTTGGCAACAAGTCAAAGTGGAACATAGTCCAGAACAGGTCTTCCCTCCTGACTTTGAATTTAAAATTTAGAGTAAAGGAAATAATTGATGAATGTCTATTTTTGTAAAGGTGAAGCATTATAATTTTAAAATAACATTACTTTATATAACGAAAAATTATATATTATGTGAATTTAAACTAACCTAACAATACTAAAATGAATCTAAAGATACTAAAAAAATTTCATGTCTCGAAAACGCGTTTTTCTCGGACTCATTCAACGTTATTTTCCCTTTTTCTTCTAGGGTATTTTCAACTATTTCAAAACAAAGAAAAAACTTCTCGAGGCTCACGCAATGACGATTTAGCGACATGACCTGGAAAATAAATTCTCTCTCTCTCTTTTTCTGTTTCTGTTTCCAAGTTGAAGAAAAGTTAAACTTTGTTGGCAACTATGAACAAAACGGATCATAGTTATGAACATGAATTAATTTTTAAATAACTTGTTAACAAAATTCTTGATCAAATTTGGCATTCAAAGTAAATAAAAAAAAAAAAAAAAATCTTTTTTAAAATGTTAAAATTATTAACGTTTTAAAAAATAAATACTGCTGAAAAATAACTGATTTGGCAACTGAAAACAGGATAAAAAATATTATATATATATATATATATATATATATATATATATATATATATATATATATATATATATATATATATATATATATATATATATATATATATATATATATATATATATAAGTTTGGCATAATTAAAATGTTTTTTTTTTTTTTAATCACGTCACTATCTTCACATTTATCAAAAGGGAACCTCGATGAGCGACAGGGTCCCTCTTATAGTTGTTCCACTGGCGTCTGAAATATGAAAAAGACCAAACCCAAGACCACATTCTTGTAGCTCATTTCGTACACAAGTACAAAATCCAGAGTAACTGATAAAACAAAATCTACACTGAGAAAGGTAACCAAGTTGATAAAAGTTTATAGGTTGCTGTAGTAGGAAATTGTAAAATGCAGAAGTGCAATTGGAAGTTACTTAACAAAATTATCGAAAAAAAATAAACCAGGAGAAGCAGAAACCCGGCCATGATTTAGCAGATATTTAGAAATGGTGTGCAGGCAAAACTACAATGATGTGGATATGTTCTACAGGGGTAGAGGGTTCTATTTTATGAAGCAGGTTTTCGTGTTGCATTCATGTAAAACCTTCTTAGAAGAATCCTCTCCTTCTAAGTTATATTAATACAAAAATTGTTATTTGAAGTGCATTAAAGCCAGCCTAAAACTTACAAAGGCAACGGCTGACATTAACTGAAAACGAACAATTTCCTTAACCTTTAAATTCCCTCTCCCTTGATAGGTTGTTTTGAACTTCCTGAATCCCTAGAACTTCTTAGTCTAATGAGCACACATCTCTAACAAAATTTCATAGAAACTGCTTTAAATTAACTATTAAATAAAGTATAATCGAGTTGAAGTGAAAATAAAATAATGAAAAACCTTTCATTTAAAGGCTTTATTCCACTAAAGAATTATATTACATGTCTGGAAATTAAAAAAAGGAAAATGAACGTTGATTTTCAATTTAGAATAAATTAATTTTGTAATTAATTAAATTTCAATTTAGAATTAGTTTATGGATATTTTAGAAAAAAAAAAGTTGTTTTCCAACAACATTGTTTTGGCAACAAGTCATAGTGGAACATAGTCCAGAACAGGTTTTCCCTTCTGACTTTGAATTTAAAATTTAGGGTAAAGAAAATAATTGATGAATGTCTATTTTTCTAAAGTTGAACATATTTTCCATGTTGTAAATTATTGAGATATTTCGTTGATATAGACCTTTGTGATACACTTTGTGCAGTGATTTTTCATAAATATTGGATGACATTTTGCATGTGCCAATATCTCAGCAGATGCAGAGCACGAAAAATGAAACGTCTCAAATGACCTGCCTCAGAAACGATCTGGGTACCTTGGGTATTTCAACTTTCTCCATTCCAACTCTCCTGGGTGGCCAGGGAATCCCACCTAAACAATTTCCAAAAGTTATAACATGCTTGATGAGGTAACCTTTTACTTCCACTTCCCAAATCAACAGAATATAATTATTGACTTAAACTGACCAAGACTCTTTAGTGATTTTATTATGGTATCTCCCTATTTGAACTTTTGAAGACTCACTTAATCTGAGTTCGGCTTAGGTTCAGAATCTTTCTGAACTTATATATCAATATTTTTTATATCAATATTTTGAAATTTCGATTTTAATCGATATCCTTTATATCGTAATTTTTAAAATAATGTGAGTATGTTTGGTGTAATATGGCAGTAGGCCTCACCTCGTGGCAACGCTCTTGCATAGGTTAGGCCTCTATTTTCGGCAACTTCGGTAGTTCAGGTTATGATAAGTCGAACAAAGTTCGCTCGAAAACTAATGTGAGTATGTCTGGTGTAATATGGCAGTAGGCCTTACCTCGTGGCAATGCTTTTGCATAGGTTAGGCCTCTATTTTTGGCAGCTTCAGTAGTTCAGGTTATAATTCGAACGAAGTTCGCTAGAAAACTGAATAATAACAATTATAAAAAATAATTAGAATAATAGGCATACATGAAATAAAAACTAAATAATAACAACAAATATCAAAAAATTTGAATTGGCATATCAATGTTTCGATATATCGATATTTTCGAATATTGATATTTTCCAAATATCGAAGGTCAGAAAGATTCTGAACCTTTACCTCTGAGTTCAAGGTTCTCTTAATTGAGAACAGACAAACTTCTTCACCAAGTAACCAAGATTTTATATTTAGAAATTGTGCTTAAAATTGTTAAAAGAATATTTCAACAAATATGTTGATATTAATTTTTATTTTGTTGTAAAAATAGTACTTGGATTTGGTAAAGTGACAAGAAAGGAAGTAGACGAGTTTCAAGCAGGGTTGGCATAAGAAAAATTAAATTATATGGTAATAGTCTGGTTCAGGTAAACCTTTTTTTTTTTTTTTTTTTTTTTTACGAAATTACGAAAATGAAATGATCAGAAATTATTAGCTATTTTGTTAGATAAATTGGGGCTTGGAAAACAATTTTGTAAACTAAAAACCTTAAAAAAGTAATTAAAGTAATAGGTATGATCATTTAACAACACTGTATAACTTCAATGGTATATTATCATCTTGATATGCATAACAAGGTTGCTGTATCAGCATTAATTATTCTGGAGCTAAATAAAAAAGATTTGTAGAATATAGTAAATGAAATATATATATAAAGCCAAGATTTGCAAGGTTAGCCCTATTTTCTGGCCATTATAGATATATTTACCATTCAAGTGAAGGTTGTCGAACTAGTTTGTTAGATAAATATTGAAATAGCCAGCATTCACTAGGTTAGGCCTGTTTGCTAGACATAGGTGTTCATTTACCCTTTAAGTCAAACTAGTTTCGACAGCCTCAACTTAAAGATAAATGTATACCTATTATCTAGCAAATATGCCAAATTTCATATATTTCATCTTCATAGTTTCAATTTATTAAGCAAAAAAAAAATTATTTAAAAAAAAAAAAAAAAAAGCATTTTTTTTTTTTTTTTTTTTTTTTAAAGCTCTGAAAATAGGTATAAAATTCATTTTAACTCTGATGCAGCAATCATTGGTATTTCATAGGCAAATGATGTAAATGATGTACACCAATGAAGTTGTATGATGCATTGTTTAATGGTTGTATTATCTTTTTTTTTCTTTTTTTGTGTACAAAATCATTTTCCAAGCCTCAATTTACCTAAAAAAATGTTTTCAGATCATTTCGCTTCCGTATATTAAGAGTAAATAAAATCCTTACCTGTACCAGACTATTACCAATTAAATAAATAAATATTTTTTTGTGATAATTTTAAAGACAATTTTTTTGATTTTTTAAAATAATAATGTCACTGTCTTCATATTTGACATCTTTAAGCTCACAATATCAGAAGAGAACTTAAAAAAAGAAAATAAATTAAAATCAATATTAATTTTAGCA
Source organism: Armadillidium nasatum (assembly GCA_009176605.1). NCBI lineage: Eukaryota > Metazoa > Arthropoda > Malacostraca > Isopoda > Armadillidiidae > Armadillidium > Armadillidium nasatum. Next base: position 10,735 of record SEYY01010168.1, read on the forward strand.
TTTTATTGGGCTGGGGTCAAAATTTATTCAGTCCAACAATATTTTTTTACTAAATTATTGAAACCTGCAACACTGTTTTACCTTTTGAATTCTAGATTTAGAAATTTTTTATTATAAAAGGCAAGTGAGTTATTTAAAACATAAATTTTAATAGAAATATTTTTTGAAATTATTTTTATTTGATTTTATTTTTTTTTTGCATCCTATACGAATAAGACCATGACACATCAACCCTTATTAATCACAAATTTCATTTAATCAAAAAAAAAAAAAAAATAAAAAATAATAATTTTTTCTATAAATATAATAATTATCTAGTATTATAAATAAATATAAACTTATTCAAAAAAGTTTATTGTTGTTCTTTTTCTATAGAATTATGTAGTACTGTAGAGGAATAAAAAGAAGGAACCAGAATGAATAAAATGCCGTAGAGTTGAAATTTGTCGGCATTCAGCAATCTACCACAAAGTGTATATATATATATATATATATATATATATATATATATATATATATATATATATATATATATATATATATATTATATATATTTTAATAATTATCTCAATCAGACCAATTAACTTACATTTAATATTCTATTTCTAAGCTCTAACTGTCTCCATTTTCTTATGTTCTAATTATAGAAATTAATTTGTTTTATTTTTCTTCAAAATTTAAGTGAAGAGAATTCCAAAATTTAATTACAGTGAATTGGCTCCAATCAGTCGCATTTTCATCATTTTTATAGATAAAAAATTAAAACTGCTTTTGTACTTTTTAAAAAATTATAGTTTAAACAACTTAAGATAATTGATGAGTAATATTTAATTATTAATTAGGTGAATAAGCTTTGTAAAAAAAAAAAAAAAAAAAAAAAAAAAAAAAAAAAAAAAAATTTTTTTTTAAATTTGATTCATAAAAATATTTTTAAAAAATCTCCAACCCTGGTTTCAAGGTTATATATATATATATATATATATATATATATATATATATATATATATATATATATATATATATATATATATATATATATATATATATATATATATATATATATATATATATATATATATTGCAAAATTAAAATTTTTTTTTTTTAAAATTTAAAAAAAAATCATTTTTTATTTATTTATTTATTTTTATTTTTTATTTTTTTTAAAGATGATGCGACTGTCTTCACATTTTTAGTTCATGTCATAAGAGAATGTGCAAAATAAATTAAAAGTTAATCAACGTCCAAAGATATTTTTCATTAATTATAGACACCGTCAACACTGTTTTTGATTTGAAATCTGAAAAAGAAAATTTGGATATTTAGTTTAAAAGGCTGGTAAGTTATATAAAAATAAAATTTATAAATTTCATTACCATTAGTTTATTATTTATTTTTGTCAAGCTGTATGAGTAATTTAAATTATATATTTAATTTAAACACAAGTACAAGCTGTATAGTATCTATAAATATAAACTTGCTCAGAAAGTTTATTGTTAATTTGTTCCATAGAATTGTGTAGTACTGTAGATGTGAATGAAAAAGGAACTAATGGGAGTGAAGTCATTCGTCAATCTACCACAAAATATAAATATTTTTTTTCATGTTGAAAATTCTTTTAATAATTAATTCACTATTATTTAGAATCTTACTTTTAACCATGGTTGACATAATTAAAATAAAATTATATAAATCTGTTGGTTTATATAAATAAAGAGAAAAAAAAAAAAAGTTAATCAATGCATTAAATGAGAAAAGGTCAGCAGAAACATTAGCACTATGCTCTTCTACCAAATTATGTAGGAGTTAAAATATGCAATCTCTCTGAAAATCCACAAGAAAAAGAAGGATACTTTCATGGTTACTTACCATTTGGGTGAGTTCTTTCACATTGTACCGTTGATCAAGAAACAAACTTGGGGAAGAAGAACACCACCACCTGTCAAAAAAAAAGGGAACTGAATTTCCACTGAAACTGCTTCCCACTCCACCAAAACTGGAATGATAAACACCAAGCAAACACTAACTGGTTAGGGTTAGCAGTAGTTAATAAGTGCAAAAAGAACAAACAAAAACATTAACTGCTTACCATGAAAATGCAAGTGTGGAAACCAAAAAAATGTATACCAGAAAGACAAATGGGAGGCCTATAAAAGATTGTATTAGTTAAAGAGGTATATTTTAGTAAGACTTTTTTACAGGGAAGGTTAATATATTAACATGCTTGTAGGTTTAATAAGTACAGTTGTATTATTTAAGGTAAGGGAATTAAATGGTGTTTTTTTTAGTTATCCCACAATGTATCTCAAATACTCTTCTGCACAACAACCACTCATGCCAGATGGAATAACCCTTGTAATTTATATTATTAATACTGAAATGAAGGTGTAATGTGAGATGCCAAAATTAAAGTAAATAAATTAAAGGTAATTTCACTGGTTACCAAAAATAATTAAACATTAAAATAAAATACGAACAAAGAATTTAAGTTAATGAGTAATAACAATAAGAAAGGTCTAACGTGAGAAAATGGATATTACAAAGTTTTCCACATAAGACAGCAAACTGTTCCTTCTGTGTGATGCTTCTCAGTCAATCAGTTTTCCTAGATAATTTTTAAAATATTATAAGCAAACCAACTATAAAACAGGAAATATTAACACAAATTTGTTCACTTACTTGAAGATCAGAGTAGTTGAAACGTTGAATTAATTTATAAATATGAAAGTAATAAAGATCTTTAATTCATGAGTTTACTTCATTCATTTTTTTGTCATGCTTTTCTTGATTAAAATTAAGTTCAAAAGGAACAGTGCAATTTATTTTAATATATATATATATATATATATATATATATATATATATATATATATATATATATATATATATATATATATATATATATATATATATATATATATATATATATATATATATATATATATAGTACCCCATTGGGCATAACCACGGAGTGATAGGATGGGCTAGACCATCCGTTTCACTCCGTTGCCTGGTTCCTTTTCGCGTTTCATCTTCTCAGAGGGTCTCTAGTGTACCCTTACTCACATGGAGCGACTATGCTCCAACCTTCCTCCTTCTCACATGTGTCCTACAATATTTACAAACGCTTACACTTACATTACCTATTAAATTAATTCAAAAATGGCAAAACTTAAATCTGCCTCGGAGAATCCAAGAGGGCGGATTCCAAATATAGCCCTCATCTACTCCTTCCCCCATCACCACTTGGGAGTTGGTGGCCTCCGGTGATGGGGTTGGTGCCACCAAGACCTCTATGCCGACTTGCCCTGGTGCACGGTCTTCGTTTTTCATTAATTTCTGCAACATTCGCGGTCTTTTTTCTAAATCTCCACTTTGTCGAACACCACCTCTCTTCTTCTAGACCTCATCTCTTGTTCTTAACTGAAACTCAGGTGTCTGAGTGCTCTGACAGCAAACCCTACTCTGTTTCCTCCTACCGTCTCTATCCTCAATTTTCAGCCAAAGGCGGATGTTGCGCATATGTGCGCAACGATGTTGTCTGTTCTCGTGTCTCTAATTTGGAGTCTTCTGAATTCTCAACTTTATGGCTCAAACTTTCTTGCAATTCTACAACTAAATTCATTTGTTCTGTCTACTTATCCCCTAACTCTACAGACTATCCAAAATTCTTCGACATCTTAACTCCAAAATAGAACACATTCTTTCTTCTTCTCCTTTCTCTGAAATCATCATTTTAGGTGATTTCAATGTTCACCACCGCCAATGGCTTTCATCTAGTTCTCAAGATCCAGCTGGTGAACTCGCCTTCCAATTTTCTATCCACAACAACCTTGAGCAGTTGGTGCAACTCCCTTCCCGTATCCCTGACCGTCTTGGTGATGAACCCAACATTCTAGACCTTTTTCTAACTTCTAATCCTTCTCCTTATACTGTTAAACTCTTTCCTCCTATGGGTTCATCCGATCACCTTCTTATCTCCGTATCTTGTCCTGTCTCTTCAAGTCTTCCGCAAGAACGGCCCCCGCCATCGGCGAGGAGACGTTTCTGGCATTTCGGTGCCACTAACTTGTCTGACTTGCGGTCGTACTTTTCTGATTTTCCATGGAATGATTACTGTTTCCGTGGGAGGGGTCCCTCGGAGTGCGCTGAGCGCATAACTGAGGTGATTCTCTCTGGCATGGAGGCGTACATTCCATATTCTTTCCCTTCCACTAAACCCAATAAACCTTGGTTTAACTCTGCTTGTTCTCGTGCTATCCGCCGCAGGGATGCTGCCTTCAGGGACTACCGTCGTCTTCAAACTCCAGAATCTCATGCAACTTATATTTCATCCCGGAATCGTGCAAAATCTATTCTTCGAGATACTAAAAACTCTTTTCTCCGTCGCAAATGCAATAATCTTTCTGGCTCCTCTTCCTCTCGCCCTTTCTGGCATTTTGCAAAAAATGTCAACTCTAACTTTGCTTCTTCCTCTTTCCCTCCTCTAGTATCTTCTGACGGTACAACTGCCGTTTTGCCTTCCTCTAAAGCTGAACTCTTTGCTCAAACTTTTGCCTTAAATTCAACCTTAGACGATTCCGGAGCTGTTCCTACTCCTTCAACCCCCTCTAACTCATTTATGCCTAAAATTGTAATTTCTTCTAAAGACGTCACTTCTGCTCTCTCTGAGCTTAATACTAAGAAGGCGTACGGTCCTGATGGTATCCCTCCTGTGGTTCTCAAAACTTGTGCTTCCGAGCTTGCACCC
>SEYY01010169.1:5000-10000 GCA_009176605.1 Armadillidium nasatum
AAATTAAGTATTTCAATTCAATGTACAAAACACTGAATGACTGGATTCCTCTCATAGTGATCCAGGAGGAGAGGCCAAATCATTCAGCAGTCTCAACAATCTGAAGCAACAAATTAAAGAGAATCTATACATATTCTGGTTCATCTCAACAAATTCTTAAACACTCTTAACTTATGCTTCATCACTAGTTCTTCTCTATAAATATTCTGTCTTCATCCCCATTTGAAAATCTGACCACAACCTTATTTGTTAATTTTCATGCTTACTCTCCAACTGGGAGGCTTTGCCTTGCTTCTTCACCAACTATCTATGAAGGATGCATTCATTTCTGCTGATTACGTGTGGATTGTAATTGTTGATGGGATGAGCAATATAATTTCTTCTTAATCTTTCTCTCCTCAAAATCTATGGTTCGATCATGCTTGTTCTCATGCCATTCAGACTAAAAACATCACATATCAAGAGTGGAAAAATTCTTATTCTCCTATTAATCTTACTACTCCTCATTCACTCCCAATCATTGCAGCAAAATTCTTCAATGAACAAACTGAAAAATCACCAAATAAAAGTGTTCTAAAGTAAATTCTTCTACTGATAATCTTTCAGACTAATCTCTTTGGCCTCCTGTTCTCCTCTAATTCAACCAAGAATGACTCCAGCAATCCTCCTCCTCCTTCTCCTCTCAGATGTCCCATGCTCTTCTTTACCTGTGATTACATTTAATTAGGTGTATGGGTTTCTGAAATCTATGAACGTTATGAAGGAAAGTGGCCCAGATGGTATTCCTCCCCGCATTTTAAGGAAGTGTGCTTCTTTGCTGGCTTTCTCCTTCTTTCAACATCTCTCTATATGCTCTGATCCTTGTATCATCCTGTATCTATACTTGTATTCATCCAAAGATCTTTGAAACCCTTCTCAACTCTCACTTCTTGGATTATCTGGAATTCCATTTCCTTTTTTTCTGATAATCAGAATAGTGTGTCTTTCAACATTCAAAGTCTACTGGTGATATATTTTTTGTTTCTCCAGGATTTATGATCTGCCCTTAGGGACCATGGGGAGTCTTGTGTGGTGGCATATCAAAGGCATTTGACCAGGTATGGCATGCATCACTGGTCTACTCTCCAAGCTCCTATCCATTGGGTTTCTTCCTTCTCTCTTCTTAGTTATATCTAGCTTTCTTTTTAATCATTTCATTTCGGCTGTTGTTGATGTGGCCACTTCTTCCTTTCCTGTAAATAGTTGTCTTCCTCAGGGTTCTGTCTTATATCCTACTCTTTTTCTACTTTTCATTAATAACCTTTTCAGCTACTCATTTAACCCTATCCATTCATATGCCGATGAGTCGACCCTCCATTCTTCCACTCATTTCAAAACTGCCCCTTCTTTTGCATCTAGAGCTGCCTCTTATCTTAATCTTTCTGACTCTATTCTTGTTGAACTGGATAGAAATTTCCCGTGGAATCGTCTCAACTTTGTGAAAATCAACTCTTTTAAAGACTCAACTTCTAGAAATCTCTCACTCAAACACACCTCCAAAACTTTCAATTTCATTCTATGGCTCTCCGATCTCCTGTTAGCAATACAAACATCCTTGGCCTTCACATAAACAAAAAAGTGACTTGGAAACCTCACATCACAATGGTTGCTAGGGTGGCCTCAAAGAAGCTGGGAGGTCTGTTTAAGCTGTAACTTAATTTTTGTTCATTGTGGTACTTCCTTCTTTTTAGCCACCTTTGATTTGTGGAATTTTCTTCCATTCTCTGTATTTCCTGTTGAATTAAATCTCAAATACTTTAAAGCTCCCAACTGTGCTCACCTACGAAATTTGCGTTTTGTGGGAATTGTAAAGATTTTTATTTTTTTATTATTTTAACACCCCCTCCTAGAATAGGAGAATTATGATAGCTGAAAAAAAAGAAAATTTAAAAAATCCATTTTTTAAGCAGCACTGTACTATTTTCAAGTACATATGTAAAATAAATCATACCTTCCTTTGAAATATTGAAAGTTTGTGAATTTATTGAAAAAATAAGCAGGGACAATAAGATTAATTTACCATCATTATCATTAATGTGATTGAATAAAAAATCATACTTTAATTTTGAAAGAGAAAAATACTTTCTATTTATGAATTTAAATTGATTAAGAATCAACTTTTCCTTATCAAATATGATAGATTTATAAGAAATATTTACTCAGTTTAATACCTTTAAAGTTACCATTACAGAGTCATTTATTTCAATTTTGAATTAATGTGTACTTATTTAATTTGTATTTTTTTTAATTTTTTATAGTAATTTCTTTTATGTTGGTTTAAAGCAATTATATGCTTAATTTAATTAATCATTTCCTTCACCTAAGTCTATTAGTCATTAATAAAATTCATTTTTTTTTTTTTTTCAGTCAAGCAAGTCCCTTTACTCTGTCTATGTCATACAATTACACAAATCTGACAGTTCACTGAAATTATGTATTGATTATATTGAATGTCACCAAACAAGATTCCTTTACAGATTTTAATCAACAGTATATAATGTGTACATAAATACTTACTTTTTCAGCTATACATTTAGGATGAATACAATCATTAAAAATGGATACCAAAAATATTGAGAAAATAGCATTTTCATCACCATTCACTTAATACAAATACTTGAAAATGCCAAAGTCAAGAATGATCCAGCTCCATTTTGGGGATTGATGCTGGCTGGCACTGGCTGGTTTGATGGTATATCTTGATGACATTATCATCAGTTAAACTTTTAGAGATCACACCAACACCTTAAATCAAATTTTAGCAGCACTTGAGGGAATGACTTTAAATTAAAACCTAGCAAGACTGAGTAATGTACATTTGAAGTAGAGTTTCTTGGTCACTGAATTTCAACAAATTGAACCATGCACTTAGAGAAAAATCTATGAGGTGCTTAACCAGACCAGCCATAGTAAAGAAATTCAAAAAGTTTTTTTTTGGGGAGGATGGTCAATTTTTACAGGAAACACATCCCACACTGCTCCCAGAAAACAAAACCTTTATCAGAACAAACCAAAAGCAGTGTGTGAATGCTTATTTTGGTGAATAAGTTTTAAAACAGAAGACATTTATTGATTAGGACAAAACTGGAAACTTCTATATGAAAGAGAGATTTTAAACATGGGTGACACAAACAATTAAATAAATAAATACAAAATAAAATTAATGAAAAAACTTTAAAATTAAGAATATAATATGTCTACATAACATAGACTTCAGTCAACTCATTGGCATGCATGTTGTTTAAACATTGAATAGTGCTTATATTTCCAAGAGGAAAAGCCAATAAAAAAATTTAAAACATACGTTATAAAGGGAACTAAGAGTCAGACTTTTTTTATTATACAATAATTTCTTATCCAAATTTCATTAACCTTATTCTATTGTTTTAATTTATATTTGTCTATATATTATAATAAGTTTTATTTTTTTTTGAAAATGAAATAATACAGGTTATATACAGTATTAAATAAAACTGATCTCAAAACTCAGGACAGTGGCCATTATATTAAAGAAAGAAGCTCGTAAGGTATATATGAAAAAGAATTTTGTTATTTTATTATTATTTTTTTTAAGAGTATTTATTACTTTTGTTTTGTTATGGTTAGGGTTTTAGGTATTATTTATGAGACAGAATTATTTTTATTTTAGGCCTTATTTATTATTTTATTATTTAGTTGTTTAGGAACTCATGATATATTAATTTATTATTTATAAATAGTTAAGAAGAAATAAGATTAATGATAGTATTTTTTTTTAGGGCTTCTTATGCTTAGTCAAGACCCATACAAATAAATTGGAAAATTGGAACATTTTGTAATACTCTATAACTAGAGCTTATTGTATCCCTCCCTATTTACCCTATTAACCTACTAACTAATAGATAGTAGAATTACCGTAGATTGAAAATTTCATCATAAAAGGAAAATTTAAGTTTAGTTTTTTCTACAATCTATTTAGGATTGAATATATTTATATTTTTATAAATAGATTTAAAAGGTCTCAGGAAAGAAAGATTTAAGTTGTTAGGTTATTTCTACTAGAAAATTCTTAAAAATAAATATAATTTTATAAAAGTGTTATCATCATTTCACCACACAGCCCGGTCCCATAAAATAGGACTGGCCTTAGGGAAGGTCTATTCGGCTTCATCTACCGGCGAACTTCTTCGTACGTTATAAAAACTGAATAAAAGAGTTAAATTGAATTATATAGACCTTTCGTAATAGAAGTGCAACTAAAAGCATTTAATAAGTAAAAATCAAGAAGAAAATTCCCCTCAAAAACGAGGGCGCCAAAAATAGATTTCTTCTTGACCTGATCTGAACCTCTCTCTCTCTCTCTCTCTCTCTCTCTCTCTCTCTCTCTCTCTCTCTCTCTCTCTCTCTCTCTCTCTCTCTCTCTCTCTCTCTCTCTCTCTCTCTCTCTCTCTCTCTCTCTCTCTCTCTCTCTCTCTCTCTCTCTCTCTCTCTCTCTCTCTCTCTCTCTCTCTCTCTCTCTCTCTCTCTCTCTCTCTCTCTCTCTCTCTCTCTCTCTCTCTCTCTCTCTCTCTCTCTCTCTCTCTCTCTCTCTCTCTCTCTCTCTCTCTCTCTCTCTCTCTCTCTCTCTCTCTCTCTCTCTCTCTCTCTCTCTCTCTCTCTCTCTCTCTCTCTCTCTCTCTCTCTCTCTCTCTCTCTCTCTCTCTCTCTCTCTCTCTCTCTCTCTCTCTCTCTCTCTCTCTCTCTCTCTCTCTCTCTCTCTCTCTCTCTCTCTCTCTCTCTCTCTCTCTCTCTCTCTCTCTCTCTCTCTCTCTCTCTCTCTCTCTCTCTCTCTCTCTCTCTCTCTCTCTCTCTCTCTCTCTCTCTCTCTCTCTCTCTCTCTCTCTCTCTCTCTCTCTCTCTCTCTCTCTCTCTCTCTCTCTCTCTCTCATCTCTCTCTCTCTCGCTATCTTTCTATATCTTCTTCCCCTCAAAATCTTTCCTTG
>SEYY01010171.1:2500-32500 GCA_009176605.1 Armadillidium nasatum
ATAGAATGAGAGTATAATGGTTGGGTGATAAAATGAAGGGCATTAAATAAGTTTTAACAGTGATATAGAAAGAGAGATTATATTCCTTACAGCTTTGCATAATTTTCTTCACTATACTATAATTGCATTGTATAAATAACTTCTTCAGGCTTGTAGCTTATAAACATTCAAAGCAGAAGGGTGTAATATGAAACTGTTACTATTCATAAATTCAGAACAAATCAACATTTCATTTTATGTACAAAAAAAAAAAAAACATTTCTAAGCAAGACCGCTTACGTTAAATTAGTGAAATAAATGTGCAGAACACACAAGAATACCCTTAATATGGTTGATGCAGTGACAGGAAAGACTGTTTGGTCTACATTTGTCTTTTTCAGAACAAACGTCACAATCTTACCTATTTCAACATCTTGGATAGGTTGGTAAAAATAAAATGCTCCTCTATTAAATTAAATATATTACTATACTTTAAACATTATTTATAGCCGAAGCTAGAAATATCAAAGATCGTAAAGAAAATCGAATGGTGATGATTGTTGCAAAAAATGTCAAATGTAACTTTGCTTGTGTGCTCTGACGGCACAATTGCCGTTTTTGCCTTCTAGAGATGAACTATTAGCTCAAACTTTTGCCATAACTCAACTTTGGACATTTCCTGAGCTATTTCCCCTTCAACTCATTTATCAGTAAAATTGTAATCTCTGCTTTCTCTAAACTTAATGTTAAGAAGACGTGCGGTCCTGATGGTATCCCACTTGTGCTTCTAAGCTTGCAATTACCTTGGTAAACTATTTCGTCTGTCTTTCTACTTCAATCTTCCCTTCTTAAAGGAAATGTGCGCTCATTCAGCCTGTACCAAAGAAGAGGGATCTATCTAACTACCGTCCCATTTCTTTAACCTCCGCTCTTTCTAAAGTTTTCGAATTTATCCTTAAGAGGAAGATTTGGGAACATCTCAATTCTTCTACTCTGATCCCCAGTATGGCTTTCGTAAAAAAACGTTCTACTGGTGGTGACCTTTCCCTTCTCTCTCACTCTTGGTCCTCCGTTCTTTGGTATTTCAGTGAATGTTTTGCTGTATCGTTGGACATACCGAAAACATTCAATAGAGTCTGGCAGAAGCTTTGATTTCTAAACTTCCCATTTTCGGAATCTATCCTTCTCTCTAATTTCCTTTCGGTCGTTCTATAGCAACTGTTTTAGATGTTCCTTAGAGTTATGTCCTATCTTTGATATTTTCTTTTCATATAGCTCTATTGGTATCATCTTTAAGGTACAAAGTAATCTTTATATCCTCATAAAGGTGATATGATCAGTTGAAGTTATTTATAATACTTCTGAATATAAATTTTTCATATTCAGAAGCAATTAAAATCACAAAAAGTTCATAGATTGAAAGATATGGTAAAAGAAAGGTGAAGCAATGCAAAAAAGTATGGAGTCAATATAATCTGTTAGAAAAAAGTAAAAGTTAAATATGTATTTGCAGAACGAGTTAATTACTGGAGGACAAATATACAGAAAAATACAAAACTTTCGTAGTTTTTAGAATAAAACGGAAGTTTTATGTAATTTAAACAGGGAATTTTTGCAAACATGGGGAAGATTCGCAAGTAAAATGCAAAATATAATATAGAAGCATATAATGAATTTGGAAATGATGAAATACAGTTTAAGTTTAAATATAAGATAGGAAGCTATTCTTCAAACTGGAAGTTAAAAGTAAAGTGAATGTTAACATCAATTACAAAAGCAGAGAAGCTTTGAGTACATTGCAAGCAGCTGACATAATTAGATATTTGAAAAAGTTGTGGAGAGCAATATTCAACAACAGTAACCTTAAATACAAAAATATAAAACATTGAAAAGTAATCTTAAATAAACATTCTTGACAGCTCAAACCGGAGATTAAGCCTAGTTTAAGTGTTGAAAAAGAAACAATAAATAGTGAAGATAAAAATATTAAATTAATAGAGTGAAATAATAAAAAGAGTCAAATATCATATATTCACAAAACTATAAGCAAAATATTAAATCTGAGAAGATAAACAACGAAGAAAAGAGGAAAATATATTACACGGAGTTGAATATAAATTATAATTTAATTTTTTATATTGAACTAAAATTCCAAATGAAAAAAAATGAATTGGGGAAAATAATAATAATAACGTTTCCTAAGAGAATTTATAATTCTACATCTATAACAACTAAATACAAATTTATTTTTTCTTTTGTAGAACCATAATCCCATAACGAATAGCATAAAAAAGAAACATAACACGACAAAAACTGAACTTTATAAAATAACTTAATAGTGGAATTAGTCAGACTTTAAAAATTAAGAAATAAAACCTAATACATAAAAAGAAATTGCATATTAATGTTTCTTCAGGAATGAGGAACGAAGTTGAAGAAGGAATGAGAAATGAAGAATAAAGAAAAAAAAGATTTTTTTATTCTATTATAAATGCAGGCTAATTCTTGTTTTAGGTATAAAAAATAATAGGATATTAGTAGGTACATAAAGGATATTGACAGTGCTTGTAAATTGATAATTAAAACGGTTAAGTAATATCCTGTCTAAACTTCAAATAACCTTCAAAATCTATAATTATTGGGTAATGAGAGGAAAGCGTGACACTAATGACAAATGGTATGACAATGAAAATCAGGAAACTGATAATGTACATGTATAAATAATATTTGGGTGGAAATATCATTGTACGTTTTGAAATATGTCTACACTGAAAGCTCTCGCTATTAATGATTGTTATTATTAATCCAAAGAGCATCAACTATACAAGAATAATGTAAGATGTATTGTGTTAAACTATTTATAAATTCTAAACTAAGTGAAGAAACAAAAAATTATAAATAAACTACCTTACAGATTTTTAATCTCTTTAAAGCCAAAATAAATAAAATCATTAAAATGTTTAAATATTTCACAATAAACAAACAAGAAACTAGTTGCAACATTACCTGAATCCTTTCAGTCAGAGCTTTAAGTTGGTCTTCTGGAAACTGAACTGAGGGTGTACACTGTGAAATAAGTGGGATGATAGTAATGCCAGCATGACCACCAATCACTGGACAATTAACAGTTGCAGGATCAAGACCCTAAAAAATATTATATATATATATATATATATATATATATATATATATATATATATATATATATATATATATATATATATATATATATATATATATATATATATATATATATATATATATATATATATATATATATATATATATATTGCAATTTAGTTAAAACACCACTAATGAATATTTATAATAAAAATCACCCTATGAAATGAGAGAAGGAAACAGGCTTGCAATGCGTTAAGGCAGACGTAAAGCATTAAAAATAGAGTCGACCATAATCATTTTATATATCCGAATACTAATAAATTATTATTTGCTAGTGGTAATGTCAGTCAAAGGAGACTTATGGAATCCTTTTTAATAAAAAATATCCCCAATTTTAACTCAGACATGGGCAGTTTTAATATAGATAACTTTCTTAATAATTATTTAATCACAGACCCCGTTTTTTCAAAGTTTTTAAAAAATAGCTTCTGACATTAACTTGTAGATTTATATTTTGCAACATTTATATGTTTGAGTTTACACAGATTATATTTATGTATACGTCTATGTATAAGTGGTTATATGTTATTATTTATATATGTATGTGCGAGTGTGTGGGTGTGTTGTGTGCTCACTTATGTGTGTAATTATACAAGACGATTCGCCCTTTACATGTGATAAATGTTCACATGTGTTTTTAAGTTGTAGGTATCTCAGGGAGGGTTATTTAATATTATGTATGGTTTTAAGTGTATATGTATATCTTCACGTATTTAAATGTCTATGTCTATAGGTGTTGGCTGGTTATTTAAAAGGTTTAAGCCTATGCATGAATGTATTTTATATGTATATATGACGGTTATGTATGTCATTAATGATTACGTGTATATGTCGTTGGGTTATTCGTACGTTTGTACACGTCAAATTATTTGTCTGATTTTCTACTTGGGGATTTTGTGGGTGTTTAATAGTTGTGTGCGTTGGTGCTTTACAATTTTTCTGTGCGTTCGTTTCTTGGTTTCATTTTGAGATGCGTATTCTTTTCTTCTTTAATTTTTCCTGTCTCATTTCATTGCTGTTCCCCCTTTGGCTTGAAAATGATTCCTGGGTGTTCGGAATCGAAAGCTTGCCTTTTATTCTATAACTTATTTTTCAATTTTAATCTATTTTCTGTGCAAATTTTAGTGTTTTATTTTTTAATGTTTTAAGTCGGCCTTAACGCATTGCAAGCCTGTTTCCTTCTCTCATTTCATTGGGTTTATATATATATATATATATATATATATATATATATATATATATATATATATATATATATATATATATATATATATATATATATATATATATATATATATATATATATATATATATATATATATATATATATATATATATATATATATATATATATATATATATATATATATATATATATATATATATATATATACAGGGTGTCTCATAAATTTCCATACATAAGTTTTAACATATGTATTTTAATTTTTCAGATATACAATAAGATGAGTTTGACTAAAGATCAACGGATTGACATTATCATGAGGACCGGCTCAGGAAGCTGTCGCAAGGTTGCAGCCGACTTTAACAGAAAACATGGGACGACCATCACACACGACACTGTGGCAAAACTCATAATAAAGTTTTAAAAAAAACAGGATCAATTACAGATCAATATGAGAGGAACACAACCATTTAGTGTTGTGTACATTCAAACCCTCTAAATAGAGGACCTCAATATTTGGATGTGAAGATGCAACAGTCTTCGTGAGAAGTAGTTAGATACTCAAAAAAGGTAGAAAAATCTGTTCTATTGGGAGAACAGTAGCAGAAGCATAAGATTATTGAAGTGGTAGGAAGAAAGATTTTAAGCCACAGAACAGAACATCGAAGTCAGGAGATTCAAGATTTACAAGACGTGTTAACGTAGGGCCGTAGGCACAAACTCCACCCTTAGAACGGAAATTATGAAATAAGTTATAGTTGGATATATTAAGTTAGAAGAGGAATTCTTTGATATTAACAAAAATGGTTAGGATGAGAGTTAAAGATGTGATATTCCACAGAGGGTAAGTTAGAGCGTAAGCCACGTACATTGGAAAAGTGTATAGAAAACACCCGCCATTCTACACGCACAATCACAATTAAAACAAACAGCCGAAAAATCAAATAAACAGACAAACTTGGAAACAGATAAACAAACGGACAGGTAAGCAAACAATCAAACAAACAAACGATCAGACGAACAAATGAACAAACAAAATAAATATAAATATATATATATATATATATATATATATATATATATATATATATATATATATATATATATATATATATATATATATATATATATATATATATATATATATATATATATATATATATATATATATATATATATATATATATATATATATATATATATATATATATATATATATATATATATATATATATATATATATATATATATATATATATATATATATATATATATATATATATATATATATATATATATATATATATATATATATATATATATATATATATATGTTAGAAACAAATTTTAAAACGTTAAAATTACCTATAAAACTAAATAACTACAAAACTGTTACTATTTAAAGCATAAAATATTCGTTAAACATCTTAAATTCAATTTAGTAAAAGTTGTTGGAGTCGAAAACTTTACCACAGCAGCCGGAAAATATGTAAAAGCACTAAAGTAACAAGAAGGATATTTGCTTCAAAACTTAAAAAGATTAACTTTAAAAATTTCAAGAGGATGAAGGTGTCTCTGCCGGCATACTGTTTACAGACGGAGCAAACTTTTAAGTCAATGGAGGTGAATCGTCAAAATATACATTATTGGAGCCCAACAAAGATAGGGGGTGCTGGTAAAATAATGGTATGGGCCGGGATATGGGACCACAGGGTTATTGGATAATTTTTCATTGAGGGGAATCTTACTGCCGATAATGCATCTGGGCATGTTGCAGGAAGATATTTTCCCATTAATTTTAGATGAGGATGGTAACTTTCCGGTGTACTTTCAGCAAGAGGAGCGCCAACTCATTTCGGTATTGACGTACCTGAGTAGTTACACTATCAATTTCCAGGTACTTGGATCGGTCGGCGTGGTCCTGCGGAGTGGTCTCCTAAATCCCCAGACCTTACCCCACTTGATTTTTACCTCTGGGGGCATGTGAAGGCTGTGGTGTATTGGGAAAAGATACAAAACATAAATCATCTCAGGCAACGTATCACCGACGCCATTACCGGCATAACTCAACCTGTGACTGAAAGTGTTCTTCAGCAGTGGAGGACACGCATTGAATTTGTGTTTCGAAAAAGGTGTTCATGTAGATCATATGTAAATAATAGTAGTTTAGCGTTTACATGTATTATTTCCTTATGTATGGAAACTTATGGGACACCATTATATATATATTATATATATATATATATATATATATATATATATATATATATATATATATATATATATATATATATATATATATATATATATTTTTTTTTTTTTTTTTTATAATTTTTTTTTTTTTCAGTACATCAATACAATTCCCGAGATCGTTACATATTTTCGTTCAAACTCTGAGTTCTCTTTTTAAAATATTTCATTATACACAACAATAAGATTAAAAAAAAAAACTGGGTTTTTCTTTTACCTCAAGAGGTGAGGAGGAGGGGGAAAAAAAAAAAAAAAAAAATAAAAATATATATATATATATATATATTTTATATATATATATATATATATATATATATATATATATATATATATATATATATATATATATATATATATATATATATATATATATATATTTTTTTTTTTTTTTCTACAATTTGGATAAATCTTTTTGGGAAAATGATCATACTCTTTACACACGCTTTCCCATTATCCCTTTAGCTATAAATACGTCGTTACACATAGTAATTTGACCACAATTTTACAGCTTTTAACTTTAAAGATCTCTCCATCAACACCACACTGCTCAAAGTGTATCTTCTGGTATTTTAATAAGACTAAATGGGAGCCCCGCATACCTTCTACGTCACCTTTATTTGGAATAACTTCTTAGACTCTGTGGACACCATTAAGTCTGACGAAAAGTTGGTAGCTTTAATCGCTAATTATATGACAGGTCCACTCCATCTTTTGATTTTTTTTCTTTCTTCAAAATACAGGTTTGGAAAGAACACATTGGGAATTGAAAACTTTTTCTCTTGATTAATCTATTTGATGTTCTCCTGAGCTCTCTAGTTGCATATCTCATCCTTTTAAATTTCGTCCTTTTCTGTCAAACTCTTTCTTCTATTATCGCTCCAAAATTAAATTACCTTCCACACTTTCATATATTGTATGCTAGGACATTGTCAGTTTTTGCTTTACTTTGAATTCAGTTTTCCTCAACTTGGATTTCGAGTGGGCCTCTTGTCTTTTCTAACCTGAACAATAGTTTATTTTAAATGACTTTCAAACCTACATAAAAACTATTAAAAAAGTACCACAGTAATGGTAGTTTCCTTACTGTTGTATCATGCTAGCGGGTGAAATAAATTAAATATTGCAAAGTAAAGATTAATTTAGTAAATCTTTAAACGTTTTGTTAATTTTAGTTCATAAATGTATAGAAAGAGTTAAGTAAAAACTAACCTTTAATTCAGCAATAAATGTGTTTGCCCGGACAATATCCAAAGTTGTAACACCAAATATGCGGCTGGGATCAGCATTGATTTTCTTGTACATTTCCACAGCTATGGGAACTGTGCTGTTAACCTAATGTGAGAAACAATGTTATATAATTATTATACAAAATCGTATTTTAAAATAGTTTTTAAACATCAAGATGTTCAAATCTTTAAATAATAAGTTTGAATAATGAGAATACAAGTTATCATTTCTTTTTATAACCAACTTGTAAGTAAATGTACTTACTGGATTTGAAATAATGCAAACCATGGCTTTCGGACAAACTTTTGCACAAGCAGCAGTCAAATTTGCAACAATTGATGCATTTGTATTGAAGAGATCATCTCGGGTCATCCCAGGTTTTCTTGGAACACCAGCAGGAATTACCACCACTTCAGCTCCTTTCAAGGAAGCCTTGAAATATATATATATATATATATATATATATATATATATATATATATATATATATATATATATATATATATATATATATATATATATATATATATATATATATATATATATATATATATATATATATATATATATATATATATATGAGTCATGTTAGCATTGATGAAGTGATAAGTTAATTGAATGATTTTTTTATTAATATGTAACTTAACTTAACTAAAATTACCCACCTAGCAAAAAATTTTCCCTTGTATGATGGTGAGTTTGTTTGTGTGTTTATGTGCTGTGTGAAAATCCCTTTATCCATTGTTTACATAACACTACTACTAATCATCATTAGAAAGTCATTTTGGTCAAATATTCTTTAATCTATGTCATATTTAGATCAAATTATTCCTTCATATAAAAGCTTTCTAGTCCAATTACTTTTCTTATTGGCGAAACTTTATACTAAATATTACATTTATATTTTTTTAAATCAAATTACTTCCGGTTAATCATTTGCATTATATGCGGTCCCAACAGTATCTCTTTCAGAGCTCTTAAAATTAATAATCCAATTGACTTTCCAATACATGAAAATTTTCCATCCACACTCAATGATTTCAGTTTTCCCCCATCATGGAATAGAACAATCATTCTAAACAAATGTGCTTTTAACCCTTTTCTTTTGATCATTATGATTTATTTATTTGTCTTTACTACCTCCTACTCAATTTATCATTTAATTAAAATACATCTTCCTCAGGAAACTTCCCCTTCAATATATATATATATATATATATATATATATATATATATATATATATATATATATATATATATATATATATATATATATATATATATATATATATATATATATATATATATATATATATATATATATAATAAAATAAAAAAAAAAAATTTTTTTTGAAAAAAAAAAAAAAAAAAAAAAAAAAAAAAAAAAAATTAAATTACCTCTAACTGGTCTGGTCCAACAAATCCAGTTACTTTAGACTTTGACTCAATGTGTGAAAGATCAGCCGCTACTCCTGGTGTGTGAACAATATCATACAAAGACAGCTGTGTGATAAGTGGGGAGTTCTTGAGTAAAAGTGACAAAGGCTGTCCAATTCCACCACTTGCTCCCATAACAGCCACATTGCGGTTGGCCTAAAAATATAATAAAATAAAATAAAATAAAATAAAATAAAATATATATATAATATAATATAATATAATATATATATATATATATATATATATATATATATATATATATATATATATATATATATATATATATATATATATATTTTTTTTTTTTTTTTCCCTCTGATGGGCAAAGGCCAGAGGCCTACCAAATTACCACCAGAGTTCGGGAGCAATCCAGAAATCGGGTTAATTTAAAAGGCCGATACCTCCCGATACACGGCGTTTAAAGGTGTGTAAGTCATAGAAAGTTGGAAAAATAGATGAAGGGAGTGTGTTACATACTTTACCAGTAGAGTACACGTAAGATTGTAGAAAGTCGTGTTGCACAACCACTTCTCAATGGTGGAGGTATGCATGGGAGAGTTCAAAAAGCAGTGTTTATTGTAATAGCGATATTATAGAGAGAGTGACGCAACTGTTCGATGGGCAGAAAGAGACTGGAGAGAATTAGTGAGAGCAGAAGAGATGATAAGACAAAAAGCAAATAGACTCCACCTTTTCAAGGATAGCTGTATGAGTGGAATTACCCCAGATGTGTGATGCATACTCCATACAGGGACGAACACCACCCCTATAAAGAGCAAGCAAATGGGGTGAAGTGAAAAAATTCTGAAGGCACCTCAGAACACCTAACCTCTTAGAAGATTGTTTAGAGAGAGAAGTAATGTGATCTTTCCAAGAAAATCACAAGAAAAAGAAACACCAAGAATATTAAGTAGAGTGAAGGTTGGAGTTGTGTGTTTTTGAAGATCATAATAGTTGTGTGGAAGATTGTGTCGAGTAGAAAGATGGAGAAATTGAGTTTTTGAGGCATTGAAAACAATTTGAATTTGAAATACGAGAAAGATCAGAGGTCAGTTGCTCTAAGGTTACCCTCCTTGTATCTTTTAACTGTTGTTGTTCAAATTGAAAGCAATAATGCAGGGTGGAGTCAACAGCATAGGAGTGGATAGGAGATGAAGTAACAGATAGGTTATTAATGAAAAGAAGAATAAGTGTTGGGGAAAGAACAGAACCTTGCGGAACACCACTATTAATAGATTTAAAGGATGGTCGGTGGCCGTCTA
The DNA here is from genome assembly GCA_009176605.1 of Armadillidium nasatum. NCBI lineage: Eukaryota > Metazoa > Arthropoda > Malacostraca > Isopoda > Armadillidiidae > Armadillidium > Armadillidium nasatum. Next base: position 13,025 of record SEYY01010171.1, read on the forward strand.
CAACAGCTGCTTTAGAACGACCAGAAGAGAAATCAGAGAGAAGGACACAAACAGAAGGATAGACGCCAAAAGAGGGAAGTTTGGATATCAAAGCTATGTGCCAGACTCTGTCTAAAGCTTTTGATATGCCCAGCAAAAGTTTCACCAAAATGCCGAAGATAAGAAGACAGAGTCAGAGAGAATGGAAAGAAGATAACCAATATGGCGCTTCTTACGAAAGAAATACTGGCGATCAGAGATAAGATTAGAAGAATTAAGATGTTTCCAAATCTTCCTGTTAAGGATAGATTCAAAAAATTTAGAAAGAACGGTGGTTAAAGAAATAGGACAATAGTTAGAGGGTTGAGAGGGGTCCCCATTCTTTGGCACAGGCTGAATGAGCGCCCGTTTCCAACAAGAAGGGACAGTTGAAGTATACAGACAGAGACAAAATAGTTTACCAAGGGTGCAAGCTCAGAAACACAAGTTTTGAGAACCACAGGAGGAATACCATCAGGACAGTTTGTCTTCTTGGTGTTAAGCTCTGAGAGCAGAAATGACATCTTTGGTAAATTACAATTGTAAACATAAAAGAGTTGGGAGGAGTTGGAGGAGTAGAAATAGCTCTGGAATTCTCTAAGGTTAAATTAGAGGTAAAAGTATGGGTGAAGAGTTCAGCTTTAGATGAAGGCAAAACAGCAATTGTGCTGTCGGAAGATACTAGAGGAGGGAAAGAGGAAGAAGCAAAGTCAGAGTTGACATTGTTTGCATAATACCAGAAAGAACATGAAGAAGAGGAACCAGAATGATTATTGTATTCTCTATGGAGAAAAGAGTTTTTAGTGTTACAATTGATAGATTTTGCATGCCAGAGAGAATCACCTTAGTAATGCATTCTGCACACTCTGAGGGACTCTTCCCACGGATGCAATAATCATTCCATGGGAAATCAAAGAATAATCGCAAGTCCAACCAGCTTACAGTACAAAATGCTACAAACGTTTCCTTTCAATAAAAAGGAAGACAAAGATATAAGAGGACATAGAAATAAGAAGGCGATCGGAGGAACTCAGAGGAGGAAAGAGTTTAACAATATAAGGAGAAGGATTAGAAGTTAGAAAAAGGTCTAGAATGTTGGGTTCATCTCCAAGACGATCAGGGATACGAGTAGAGGAGCTGAACCAACTGTTCAAGGTCATTTTGGATAGCGAAATGGAAGGCACATTAACCAGCTGTATCATGAGAACTAGAAGAAAGCCATTGGCAGTGGTGAACATTGAAATCACCTAATATGAGGATTTGAGACAAAGGAGGTGAAGAGAGAATGTGCTCCATTTTGGAGTTTAAATAGTTGAAGAATTTAGGATAGTCAGTAGAGTTAGGAATTAAATAAACAGAACAAATGAATTTAGTTATAGAATGGTAAGAGAGCCTGAGCATAAGGTGGAAAATTCAAAAGACTCCAAATTAGAGGCACAAGAACAAATGACATTGTTGCATATGTTCACACAACTGCCTTTGGCTGAAAATTGAGGATAGAGACAGTAGGAGGAAATAGAATAGGGTTTGCTATCAGAATGCTCAAACATCTGAGTTTCGGTCAAGAACAAGAGGTGAGGTCTAGAATAAGAGAGGTGATGTTCAACAAAGTGGAAATTGGAATGTAGACCTCGAATGTTGCAGGAATTAATGAAAAAATAGACTGTTCATCAGGACAAGGCAGCTGCAGAGTCTTGGTGGTACCAACCCCATCACCGGAGGCCACCAACTCCCAAGTGGTGATGGATTTAGGGATGGATGTGGGGCTATTTTTGGAAGCTGCCCCCCTAGGGCTTCTCCAAGGCTACTGTTGTTGACACCATTATTAATTTGCTTTTTTTAAAGAGGGTGTGGTCTGTAATAGTGTTTTATGTGTGTTAAGCGAGAGTCTACTTCATGTAGAAGGCAGAGATGAACAGGAAAGGGATCGAAACATTGGGCACCGGGATGAGATGGTAAATATCCTTAACATCATATATACCCAATGGGTGGTAATCTCATCGCCTCGGGAGCCCTACTTCCCTTCCCCGTATATATAAGAAAATAAATACATAATATATATATATATATATATATTATATATATATATATATATATATATATATATATATATATATATATATATATATATATATATATATATATATATATATATATATATATATATATATTATATATATATATATATATAATATATATTATCCATCATCATGGACAGTGCCCTTTTCAAGGAGGGGGCATAATTAAAGGATATATATATATATAAAAAAAAAAAAACCACACACACAATCCCAAACCTAACAGATCCCTCAGGTAGGCGCAGACAAAGCATTTAGAGAGAGGTTTTTTAAATACAACAGGATAAACAGAAGATAGAGAATTACACAGAAAAGAGGTGGCTGGAAAGGAGGTACCACAATGTCAAGCCTTGAGTTTGCAATATTCACACAAAGTTCATGTGCAAGCAAGATGCCCCTTGTGCTACGAGGGTGACGCAATGGTGATTGAATGTGAGAACTCAACTCCCTTGAGCACCAGCCATAGTTGTATCTATAGAAAAGAGAGTGCGCCAATGTCACCTTGCAGACAGAGGAGAGGGTCAAGGGAGTTTTAAAGTAGAAGAAAGTTTATAAGCCTTTTGCCTTAGACTTAACCTTATCCAAAAGAGTGGAACTGGAAGCACCCCAAATGTAAGAACAGTACTCCATGCAAGGACGGATGAGACCCTTATATAATTGGAGTATCTGTTTACAAGAAAAAAATTCCCGCAAACTTTTTAGAGACAACCTTAGTAACCTATGTGATATGATGTTTCCAAGATAATTTATTGTTTATGTTCAGACTAATAATATTTATGTTGATCACAGGTGAGACAGAAGCTGTTGAAGGAAATAGAAAAGTTGGGAGGTGTTTTTGAAAGAGATGTGAATTTGAGTTTTCAAAGAGTTGAATTTCATAAGGTTACAGTGGTCACATCAGGAAATCCCATCCATATCGACAAGATTGGAATCAGAAAGTTGAAGACAAGAAGCAACTCTAGAGCAAAAGAGTGAGCAGATTTGAAATGCATAAACAAATGAAGAGTTGAGTCATTGGCATAAGAATGAACAGAGTTAGGAGTATAGCTGAGGAGGTAGTTTATGAAAAGTAAGAATAAAGTAGGAGATAGAACAAAACCCTGAGGAACACCATATATATATATATATATATATATATATATATATATATATATATATATATATATATATATATATATATATATATATATATATATATATATACACTGGTATACCTCATTTTACGACGCTTCGCTCATACGGAGCTAAAATATTTTTCGTCGCTTGTCTCGCGTTTACAGCAACCATGCACTGTACAGCTTTTAATCAACAAATTTCCAATGCTGTGTTCAGTTTGAATTTTTTTTTTTACATACCTTCACTGTATACCCATATAGACATGGCCCCTATGACTAGTGAAAAGAAGAGTCGGAAGTCACTTTCATTGGAAAGAAAGTTAGAAATGATTCACTTACTTGACCAAGGCATTTCGAATGCTGAGATAGGCCGTAGGCTACGCCTAGCTCAGCAAACAGTAAGCACAGTTACTAACTCTATGGAAAAGATTTTGAAATTGATTCCAACCCTTATGGATGACTTTGAAGGCTTTGCAGCTGATACGCCTAATGTAACAACAGAGGTGTTAGATATGGCAAGAGAGTTAAAACTTGAAGTTGCTCCTGAAGATGTGACAGAATTGCTGGCATCTCCCAATGAACCTTTAACAGATGAAGATTTACTTTTACTTGATGAGCAACGTAAATTATTTCTAGAGGCTGAATCTGCTGTTGATGACAATGATGACAACGAAATTGAGGAAATGTCTACAAAAGATTTAGAACATTATGTAGGCCTACTGCATACAGTTGTGAAAGGATTTGAATCAATTGACAATAACTTTGAGAGAAGTTCGAAAGTTGGCAAAAGATTGCTAAACGACATCACATGCTACACTGAAATTCTTCGAGAGAGAAAGAGATGCTCAATGAAGCAAACATCATTGACATTTTATTTTAAGCCAGTGCCGCAAATACCCGCACCTTCAAATCCTATCATTCAACAGCCATCATCGCCTCAACAACCATCAACATTAACGCTAGACTCTCCACCAAGCAAGAGAATTAGATTCGTTGAAGGGTCAGATGACGAGTCTCACTAATCCCCTTCAACTTCCTTCAATGATATTAATAAAGTTTTTAAAGCTAAAATATTTTATTTTTATTTTATTTACCCTTCATTATGTATTTTATTTTTAAATTGAAACTTATTTTTAGCCTAGCGCTATTAGCAAATAATAAATGATAGTGTAAACAAGTTTTAAGGTGTTCATATGTTGTAGTGAGTGAAAAAAAAGCAAGTGAATCGCATTGCGACAGTGGTCTGGAACCATACCCGCCGTATTACTGAGGTATATATATATATATATATATATATATATATATATATATATATATATATATATATATATATATATATATATATATATATATATATATATATATATATATATATATATATATATAGGGACCGACCGGGGTTGGGGTTGGCTAAAATTTGTAAAGAGGTCAAAAGCACTGAAATTTTAGGTTAAGAAAATTAGGAAGTAGTAGAATAACCAGCATTCACTTAAATTAATGATTGTATGCATTTTTTCCGAAAATATTTCAGAAAATTACAGATTTTGTATAATAAATATTTTAAAAAAGAACAAAAATTAAAAAAAAAAATTTTTTCTGATTCACAATAGTGATTCAACAGGTTTACATAGATAAGACCCTAATGTAAAGTTTGAAAAAATAAGATATAAAATTATCAATATAACCTGCATTTAAACATCATTGTTATTTCATTGCTATGTATCAAACATGTATCATTTAGCTACATTTCAAAATTATTATTTTGTTTATACTTCAGTTAATACGGCTAAAAGATCAGCTTATGCAGTATTGGAGTACTTTACAATGTTTCAGGATAGGCTTGAAATAGCTAAATGTAACATCTGCAGTCAGAAAATTAGAAGAGGACTTCCAGGTGCCACAAGTAAAAAATTTTCAATCAAATCTTTATGGGGTGTCTAAAATCAAAATACAAAGATGAACATTCACTAGCAGAAAAGGAGCAACTGTCAAAAGAATAAGAAAATATTGAAAAAACAAGAAAAAGAATCGTAATTTTCTTATATTTTGTTTGAAATTTTTTATTATTTGACCGAGCTGAAATTTTCAGAGCACATGTTTTATCCAAAGTTCGAGTTGATTTCAAGCATTTTTCTGGTCAATAACGGTTTGAAAGATATTTGGACCCAAAGTTGAAAAAAAATGAATAGCTGGGTCAAACCACTGGTTCCCATGAGCTGAAAATTTAATGAATAATCTTAGCTCCAATTACTTGCATTAGTGGGAACAGATTTTTGATATCACATCTAGAAAAAGTTATAAGCACTTGAAATTTTTTTGCAAAAATCGTACTCTTTATTTGAAAAAAATTATTTAAAAAAAAAAAGGTTACTTACTAATTTTTTTATTTTGGATATTGCTTATAGAAGGAACGGGGTAACAATTTTTATTTAGTGCATTATTAAATGCTATTTGTTTGAAGCGAGATATAGCCTCTCAAACTTTGGTAATTTTTGAAGGCTATATCTCGAAACCAATGAATTGCATCGAATAAACTACAGAGGAATTTGTAGCACAATCCCTCCTCTATACACCCACCAAAATAAAAAATGTTATAGTTATAATTTTTTAATTATATATTATATATATATATATATATATATATATATATATATATATATATATATATATATATATATATATATAATATATATATATATCTGGCTCTTCTCTATTCTTCTTTCCCAGCTGTTTCTAACATGTCCGAATCCGACAGCAGTCAGATCATATATATATATATATATATATATATATATATATATATATATATATATATATATATATATAATATATATAATATATATATATATATATATATATAACTTGTTTGGAAACCTATATTTCCCCCAACAAATGAAACAAATTTGAGCAAAGTTGCCAAGGAAACAAGCAAGAATAAAGACTTTGAAAGAACTAAAGCTTATTCTTGGAGTGACTTTTCATTTAGCAATATTAACTATAACAAATTAAACATCAAATAACTTACCACATTGGAGGTTGAAAAATTCTTAACAAAATGACTGCAGAGTGAAACACTTGGTTTAGCTACTCTGGAAAACATTTTGGATAGAAAGTCTGAAACAAGAATATAAGAAAATAACAGTAATAAGAACATTGCCTTTCAAACATTTTGTCACCCCTCAACATCATTTCAGACAATCCACTTAAAAAAGAAAAATAAGATTGGTTACAATATTTAACAAGAATCAAATAATGCATATTTCTTTCTACATACAGGCAGTCTTCATGAAGAAGGAAGTACAAATCAAAATATTACTGTGTATTAAAAGTTGTAACTGAACTTTACATATTCAAACAAACTATTTCAAAAACATTTATTTGGATATAAAAGAAAATTTTTCCCAAAAACAATTTTTTTTTTTTTTTTTAAAACTTTCTATTGAGAGCTTTCATTTTAATATCATGATCTAGCATAAAGAATTTACTTTTTATAAACCTGAAATATCTCCACTCTTAAGAAATCATCCAATTCCTTGGATCTCAACTCACTCTATTTTTAAAACAAGATTTCATTCTTATAGTTATATAAGTATAAATCAATATTTATACTTAAGGTTTTATTAATGACACATACAAAATCTAATTAACCTAATATGGACTATATATCACCTCTTTACTGCATGTATTATAATTTATGTTTTTGGTTATTATGCAAATATAGTCTTTGTGTATTATTAAAGTTTGTTAATTTCAATATATTTTATCTTTATATTTAAGTTTGCATCTCACAGGCATTGCCCTATTCCAGGAGGACTTTTGATAAATATGCATGGTTTTTCTCTTACCTAGTATTTAGTTGTTATTCAAAATATAAGCTGGAAATGTCATGTATATTGAAAAACTATTTAAATGGGTTGGAAAATCAAATTTGCTATACTAAAATGCACTTAAGGTAGTAAAAATAGGTTTTGAATATCATAAAGCTTGACTTTCATCTGCAACTTTAATAATATGTAGTAAGAAATTGGGCAGAGTAAGATAATTTAAAAATACATTCATACTAATGAAGGTATATAAATTGTTAAATCTAATAAACTAGTTGAACTTAACCTAATTTTGACTTAAAGGGTAAATGCATGCTAACGGTCAGCAAATAGGCCTAACCTAAATAATAAATTTTTTTTTTTTAAAAATGCTTAAATATAATTTTTAAGTATTTCAAATATCTAGTAAAACAGTTTGAAATATTGATATATTAATTTCAATAATTTTGATGTTGATTTTCTCTGTTTATACCACTATAAATTGCAGGCGTTCATCATTATATAACAGGATTTTTAGTATTTTAATCTTTTTTAAATTTACTGAATTTGATTTTCCAGCCTATTTAAAGTTTTTATTCAATATACATTACATTTCCAGTTTATATTTTGAATAACTAAATACAACCCTGCATAATAATAGAACTTTTCAAGTTAGAAGAAATACAGATGTTGTTTTCTAAACTAAATCATGTTTTTTTTTAGTTATGGTCATTCTACAAAAAAAAAAAAAAAAAAAAAAAAAATATTTTTGCTTTCTTCTGCTCCCACGTGCCGCACCCTCTGGCTGGCTCAATAAATAATTTTTGCCAAATCAAAAAAATCAGAACAAATGTCCTCCGATTTACCCTTTTAAAAAATTGGTACACGTCTTAAAAAATCGGGACTGTCCCAAAAAATTCTGGACGGATGGTCACCTTAGGTTAGGTTATACATTATATTAAATAATGGCAATGATAACTTTTTTCATATTCATTTCACAATGTTTACATTTTTCTTTACAGCTTATTTGAAACATTTCATGCTCAGCATTAATTACTTTGTAAAGTTATGCAAGGACACATATTGACTGTATACTATAAACACAAACGTAGATTATATATCATAAACACAAGGTAGCACCTATTTGAAACAAATATAAAAGCAGAGTAGACCTGGTAAAACAAATACTTTAATAGGACTAAATGCTGAATTAGATCTTATGGCCTACGACTATTCGTGGCAACCTCTGCAAAAACTAAGCCTGAAACGCCTTTAAAATTTTAAATCAAATTTGTAGTCTGAATATTAAAAATCAGTCTATGACGAAAATGATTAATTAGGCCTAATAAAGAAAACAAAAATATTTTGAACAAGTAATATTTAAATGGAGAAGTATATCAACTCTCTCTAACAACGCCATAAATACAAGAAAAAGTTAAATAACCGGCTAAAGTTCAATAATACATAAAATTGCTTGCTGTCGTTACTTTCTGGCTCACGATCAGCACACAAGGTCAGAGTCAACCGTGACAGCTTACGTTATTACAGCTATGGACTTTAACTACTAAGTAGTTAAAGCTATAGGTTCAGCCCATAGACTATAAAAACTTGGTAGCTGAATTAAGTTCAGTTTCTATTTAATTAAGAACCTTGACCTGAAAGAGAAGGTTCCGAATTATCATTACAATTAAATAATTTAGAAGACTTACTATGAAGTTCCTTAATATACAATTTTAATATACTTAAGAATGCTATTTGAGTAGAAGTCAACTGAAAGAATAGAATGAAAAAATTGAATAAAGGAAATATATAACCTCATACTTGAATTGCGAACTTTGAATACTTGTAACGAACAAACAACTCACATTTTTTTAAAACGTCTAAAGGCGGCTACAAACATGCGGAGTTGGTCGAATCCTTGGCCCAACACAGCATGTTCTGGATGGGACACCTTTGGCAAATGTTTGCTCATTGGGTTGGCTTGGCAAATGCTCAAATCTTTTCTATCGCTTGTCGGTAAATTGACACACATCAAGGAAGCGAATGTTTTAGAATTGTTCCTGAACACACATTAGTTGGGTGCTATATACCCAAATCGTCGTCAGGAAAAGTAGTCGACAGGTCAAAGGGCCGACACTTTTGAAAAAAATGTGTCGATCACTTTTCTTTTCAATCTCAAAGTGTCGACATTTTGGACACGTGAAAAAAATGTGTCGACTGTTTGAACAACATCGTATTTTTTTTATATCGATACAATCGATATGTAAGCCGATTTTTTTAATTTTATTATAATAATAATTAATATATTTTTTAATTTTTAATATTATTTTAGTAGATGCATGGCACACGAACATTTGTGATGATGATATAATTCTTTCGATTAATCGATATCGATTTATAGTGTCCACGATTTGGACGAGTTAAAAAAAAAGTTGTTGGCCCTTTGACCTTACCAAAAAAAGTTGTCGACGTTTTGGACAAGTGAAAATTTTTTGTTAATGACGTGTCAGCCCTTTGACCTGTCGACTACTTTTCCTGTCGACGATTTGGGGTATTCCCCATTCGTTGGTTCTTCATCATTGTAATTCAAGTAAATTCGTACATATGCGTACCTAACCATTATTATTGTTAGTATTATATATATATATATATATATATATATATATATATATATATATATATATATATATATATATATATATATATATATATATATATATATATATATATATATATATATATATATATATATATATATATATATATATATATATATATATATATATATATATAGCATTTAAAAAGTTAATACGTTGAAATGTTTTGACAATTTACTTTCCTGTGTTTGGTTTAGTGCAACCATCCACCTCTTTTTCGTTTCTTTTTGTTTTTAGGTGATTGTCCGCACACTAAGAAAAACAAAAGCTGCAGTTCCGGACTCAACGTCCATATTTAATATAAATATTTAAAATTCCCGCTCCGAACTTTGCAGTAACCGAATTTCGTCCAATAGAGGAATGAGTGGCAAGGAACAGTAATAAAGACCTGAAAAAGTTTTTTAGCTTTTATAAATTTAAAAGCAAGGATAAGAAAATTGGCCCAATTAAAATTGATGAAAATTTAGTAAGTTCAGATAAGGAATTGGTTAATATTTTCAATGCTTATTTTGCACCAGTGTTTACTGAGGATAGATTGAATAGCAGTTTAGAGACTAATAGCTCTAGATAGTATACATGTAATGAATAGGTGTACAGCACTTCAAATTGAGTTAAACGAAATCGCATCTTTATTAGAACATATTGACCCAAATAAGGCAGCGGGTCCGGTTGGTGTGTATGGTAGAATTCTAAAAGAGGGGAGTAGCAGTATTGCAAAGGCACTGTATTTGATTTTTAAGCGATCTATTGCTTTTGGAGAGGTACCTGAGGACTGAGAAAGGACACGGCATATGTGGTGCCCATTTTTAAAAAAGGTAGTAAGGAAGATTTAGGAAACTATAGGCCAGTTAGTTTAACATCTCTGGTTGTGAAAATTTTGGAAAAGTTACTGAAAAGTCATATAGAGAAGCATTTAGATGATAACAAGATACTATATAACTCCCAGCATGGCTTTAGAAAGGGTAGATCATGTCAGACAAATCTACTAGAATTTATGGAATATATTACTGAATGTATAGACAGGGGTGATCCAGTTGATGTCATATATTTAGACTTTAGCAAAGGCTTTTGATAAGGTACCCCATGTTAGGCTGATGCAAAAGTTGTCGCAGTATGGTATAGATGGAATGGTACACAATTGGATTAAAGAGTGGTTAAAGAACAGAAGGCAGTGTGTATTACTTAATGGTAATAAGTCATTATGGGAAACGGTGAAGAGTGGGGTCCCACAGGGTTCTGTGCTGGGACCACTTTTGTTCCTTATATATATAAATAATTTAGACAAAGGTCTTAAATGTAAGGTTTCTAAGTTTGCTGATGATACCAAAGTGGTTACCTCAGTAAGGAATAATGATGGATGCATAAAGCTTCAAGGTGATCTAGATAGACTTCTTGGTTGGGCAGAGAGGTGGCAAATGAACTTTAATAGTAAAAAATGTAAAGTTCTTCATGTAGGTTACTCAAATGAAGGATTTAATTATGAAATGAATGGGGAATGGCTTGAGACTGTGGACCAAGAAAAGGATTTAGGTGTGATTATTAGCAGTAATCTGAAGGTGGGTGATCAATGTTTGGAAGCAAGGAATAGAGCTAATAAGATGTTAGGTATAATTAATCGCAATGTAGTTTACAAGAGCAAAGAGGTTATAAGCAAGCTATATAATAGCTATGTTAGGCCAGCATTAGAGTATTGTGCACAGGTTTGGGCTCCTCATTTAAGAAAAGACATAGATATGCTGGAGAGAGTACAACGTCGAGCAACAAGGATGATTTCTGGCTTTGAAAATAAGAGCTATGAAGAGAGGTTGAAGGAGTTAGGAATGTTCTCAGGTTGAAAGGAGATTTCTCAGAGGGGATATGATACAAGTTTACAAAATATTTGCATCTGACAGTAATACAGAGATTGAAAAATACTTTATAGTGGACCGTGGAAGAGTAACTAGAGGACATGATAAGAAAATTAAAAAGCCATGCCATCTCGATCTAAGAAAATACACCTATCTTTGCTCTCTGCAAATAGAGTTGTTAATTTTTGGAATGACTTGCCACAAGAGATTGTTGACTGTGATTCTCTTGTCAAATTTAAAAGGGGGCTAGATAGATATATGGATGGTTTAGGTATTATATAATATAACTTGACTAAGCCAAATTGGCGGGTATATATGAATTTTTAGATCAACAGATCAACCTATATGACTAAGCCTAATGGCAGTTTTTTTTTTTGTTTTTTTTTGTGGTGGGTGATGGTTCATTGAATATTGCATGTATAATTGGGCTTAGTTTAACTTTTATCTTTGCATGAATGAACTGATAACTAGGGATGGGATAGACCTAGTCTTTTGTGCATGTATTAGTATTGTTATTGTTATTATTTGTTTGGACTGGGACAGTCTCGATAGGCCCTTGTGGCTTCTAACTGTCTCTATTTTCATATGTTCCTATTAGTGAACATAATACATATTCGTTTGACATATTCTGAAAAAGCAATTGCAAAACAAAAACATTCAACAATTCGACGAACTCTGCATGTGTGTAGCCGCCTTAACGCGTTGACGAATATTTGAAAAAGTGATTATTTGAAAACCGGCAGCTTATTTAGGTGCCAAACTGTTGAGAGCCATATCTACACAAAAAACAAACAAACCAAATTTATAAACCCTTATGAAGGAGAGTTTCTCCAATATAAAAGTAAACAAAAGTATGAACAATAGATAAAATAGTGACACTAAATAAATAGTTTTATGCCTTTAACTGGGGTGCAGATCATAGACTTTGTGGTGCAGCTTATTAATACTTGAATTGGTGTAATGCTCGACTGGCAACTTTGGCTAATTGAACAATGCTTTGGCGTTCGATCTTGCAGCTTTTTCTTTCATCAGTACATTTACAAAGATAAAATGCTCGAGTTTATACAGAAATTTTTTTTAATTTTCTTTATCTTTTTATGAATTCACTAATGTTTGGCCTATAAGTTTCAGGTTTTCAAGCTTTTTTTAAATATTTTATGTGGATAAATGAGTCATTTGAAATGTTATCATCGTTTAACAATGTAAGTGTGAATAAGTTCTTTAACGACCAGTCGTAAAAAAAAAGATAAAGACATGCCATATAGATGTGAGAAAATATTTTTTCAGCAACAGTGGTTAATTTTTTGTATTTTTACCGCAACATATTATTCCTTAACACTAAAGTCAAAACTTCAAAACTTATGCTTCTGAGCTTGCACACAGCCGCCCTGGTAAATTATTTCATTTATGTTTACTTCGAAATTCTCTTCTGAAAACCTGATGCCATTCAGCCTTTGCTGAAGGGGGGGGGGGGGGGGGCTTTTAACTATAAAACTACTGTCCAATTTTTTTTAAACTGATTTTTTTTTTTTTTTTTTTTTTTTTACAGGATTTTTTTTTTTACAGGATGATTTGGAAAAATTCCCGTTCCTCCAATCTTATCTGTAATCACCAATATGACTTTCGTAAAAGAACGCAAGCTCTATTGGTGACCATCTTTCTCTTCTCCGATTTTTCGGTGAATCTCTTGCTGTGGCGATAGACGTACCAAAACTCTTCGATAGAATGTAAACTTGATTTCTAAACTTGTTTTTTCGGTATCTGTCCTTAAATCATTTACTTTACGGTCTGTCCTAAACAACCACCGTTCATCTCTTAACTCTATTAAGTGATATTCGTTAGGGATCTGTCCTATCCCGAATTATTTTTTTATTATAGAATTAATGAAGTTCCCTCTATTACTTCATCACCTATTCACTCCTGTACCATGACTCTACTCTGCATTTTCAATGGCATGCCACACGACAATAATTAACGCTAGGAGAGTGAACCTGAAGCAGGTAACCTTTGATTTGATATTTCCAATGCATCAGAGGAAACATGATTTTCCTTAATGTAATTTAGGTGTTAATTTTTCTCGAGATCGTTCTTTCTTGAAAGGATCATATTACTTATATTTCTAAATAAGCTCAAAGTTTGGGTGTTCGCCCGTCCTTCAGAATTACGCCACACCAGTTGCTTAATGTTTATAAGGGTGTTGCTTGCCCCTGTATATAGAGTATTCCTCACACATCTGGATTGTTTTAACTCATACATACAGCTCTCTTTGAAAATGTAGTCTAAGGCCTTTCGTCTCGACTGTTCCATTCTCATTAACTTTTCAATCTCTTCACTTACTTAAATTTGATTTCAATTGTGTATCTCATATTTTCGGAAAACAAAGTCAACATAGTTTTATATTTGCAACCAAAATAAAAATCCTAACCTTACGCAAATATTTAAAATTAATCTGTTCAAAGTGTGTATAAAAAGACAACTTTAAAGGTAAAACAGAATATTAGTTTAGTTAACAGTATAGAAGGAATATGAGGATGTAAAAGTAGAATTTAAAAACACCTAAGACATCATCACAAATATAATCCTTTTTTTGCTTCCTACTAGAACTTGGTGTGTGCGTGTGTGTGTATATGTGTGTGTATATATATATATATATATATATATATATATATATATATATATATATATATATATATATATATATATATATATATATATATATATATATATATATATATATATATATATATATATATATATATATATATATATATATATATATATATAGTACTGTTCAAGTCAAATTAATGTAAATAATGTCTAATTATCCATTCCACCAATTATACTTTGTCCTGATATACAATGCCAAGTTCATCCATATTGATCGAATGCAATATTATGAATGAATTAAGGCAGAGATTTATAATGACCATCAACAAGAAACTTAAAAAAACCTTGCTTTTTCCAACAACAGCGAGCAACACACAGGAAAATCCAAGCTGAAGCTTGTGGTTAACTGCTATATAAGCTCACATATGGGTCACACAAGTGTTTTGCAGGAGCAAAGATAGGTGTAAACAGGATGGTTTAAATGTTTCAGTGACGATGGTTCTATTACTATATGAAAATGGTTGGTCAAATTTAGTAAAAACTACAGTAGAAATGAAACTTAAAAATCACAAGCTGAATCAATCTACAATAAGAAAGTTGAAGAAAATGCGGAAGTGTTCTCTCGACTGTGTCAACATTGTCAACGTTCAATTCTGCTGAGTAGAGAGCAGAAGCTCGATCAAAAACAATATGCTTAATTTAATCATCTTTTTTTTAATAATGTTTCATGAAAAAATCATTTAAGCACTTCCAATCCATTCGGTAATATTAACTATTCTATTACTGAATGAGCAAATTTTGTTAAAAAAATTTTTTTTTTGAACTTTATCATGCACTTTGGTCTCCTTTTCGTGGTCTGCTTTAAAGAATTGTATTATTAAGAGATTAAATATTTTGTAAACTTATATATCCTCTAAAAAATTGCCTTTGCATGTAATATCGATATGGAGAGCGTGCATTTTATATATATATATATATATATATATATATATATATATATATATATATATATATATATATATATATATATATATATATATATATATATATATATATATATATATATATATATATATATATATATATATATATATATATATATATATATATATATATATATATATAAATAATAATTAACTTACACGACAAATACTTCAAATGAGATAAACACAAAAAGGAAAATGTTTACAACAAAATAATTTAAATGCAATTGAAAAAAAATCAACTTTAATTTTGCCAACATTCAGAATATAGATTTACAAAATTTAAAAAAAAAAAAATTGATGTTCTTAAAAAATAACTATATTATATATATATATATATATATATATATATATATATATATATATATATATATATATATATATATATATATATATATATATATATATATATATATATATATATATATATATATATATATATATATATATATATATATATATATATATATATATATATATATATATATATATATATATATATATATATATATATATATATATATATATATATATATATATATATATATATATATATATATATATATATATATATATATATATATATATATATATATATATATATATATATATATATATATATATATATATATATATATATATATATATATATATATATATATATATATATATATATATATATAATAATATACAAAATTTTTTTTAATTATATATATATATATATATATATATATATATATATATATATATATATATATATATATATATATATATATATATATATATATATATATATATATATATATATATATATATATATATATATATATATATATATATATACTGTGTGCAAAAATATAGAGAAAGAAGAGAGAAGGCAATGAAGAGACCAAAATTTAAAATTAATTTTTTCCTTTCTCGTAATGTGCCATTAAATGCTTTTTAAAGACCGTTTGATTGGACCAAGTTTCTGCAGCTAAAACATTAAGGGGAGATTCGTTATTTGGTTCTGCAAACAAAATTAATAGAAAAAATCAAACTAAGCATAATTATAAAATGACTCTCATTACCATTCATAATTAAATATTTTGGCTTGTTGTTGTAGTTACATTAACTTGCAAACTTATGAATTATAAGAAACAAATATTTGTAACTAAAAATAGGCCCAACTACACCAGTTCAAAAGGAAGTCACTACCATGAAGGTTGAAAATTCACAACAAAATGACGAATTGTATTTTACAATAATGTACGAACAAACTTTCCAAGTGGGTAATACAATATCACAAGTAGTTTTATTTTATTTTTTCAAATGTTTTCCCTATATTTCCAAATATTAACTTACCTCCAAGTAAAGACTGAATTGAAAGTAATACTGCTCTGATATCGTATGAAGCTGACCACTTTTCCTTCAAAATATCAAGACAAATATTTCCTTTAAAGTCAACATTTGGATGAAAACATGGGGTGGTGAACTTCACAGTAGGAGCTGAATAAGGATAGCTACTAGGAAATTCTAAAGAAAGTTTGAAAGATAATTTTTCATAAACCTGTAATGAAAGATGAAATAAAAATTCACTTCTTACAATGATTTTCGAAGATCTCATTGAAGAAAAACTTGGACAATTATGATTATTATTAATGAATAAAAACTGAACGAAGTAATAATTTCCTCCTTTTTTTATTATAAAAATTATAAGCCAATATATATGGCTAATGAGAAACAATAATGCCTCATGAGCCTCTTACATATTAAGTAACAAAGGAAAGCTCTAAATTTAAGGGAGGCAAAACACAAAAAACTACATTGTAGTTTGAATTTAAATGCCTTAGGCAATCATTTATATAGCAGGTTAGTTAAAGAATCAAAAATAAATATTAGTAATAATAATATATAATGTAATAATGAAAAATAAATAAACATACAGTTCCATTTGCTCCTGTAATTGTTCCAACCCATTTGAATAAGTTATCACTTTCGGGGAATGCTGATATACCTTCATCTTTACTCATCATTAATTTCATCAATTCATTTTGAAGTCTGTAAGGGAAGAAAGGTAATCATCATACAAATGACGTTGGGCCGGAAAGTGAATTTGCCGGATATCCGGCAAATTTCAAAAACTGGATACCAGATTTTGTTTTTACTATACGGATAAAATTGCTGGATACTCCTTAAAATTCACATTAAATTATATATATATATATATATATATATATATATATATATATATATATATATATATATATATATATATATATATATATATATATATATATATATATATATATATATATATATATATATACAGTGGAACTCCAATATTCGTCATTAATCCGTTCCTGAGGGGATGACGAATATCGAAAAAGACGAATATCGAATAATTTTTTCCCATAGGAATTAATAAAAATGGATTAATTCGTTCCCAGCCTCGAATTTTGGCTATCTATTCTTTAACAAAAAAAAATTTTTTCAATCTAGAATCGATCTCCGAAATCATTTCAAACACTGTACAATTTAACTACAGTACATATTAAACAGCGTACTGCCATAAATAATACGTAATACGCACTGTGTAGGCCTACATAAACGCTAAACACAAAATTTTAAAAAGAAATTTACCTTTTGGATGAGAAAAACAATGATTGTTATTAAGAGTTTTTATTTTTAAGGTTATAGGCTTTCGTAGGTAGGACGAATATTGATTTTTCGACGAATATCGGAAAAAAAATTACGGGGCGAATATCGAAAAAGACGAATAATGGAGGGGACGAATATTGGAGTTCCACTGTATATATATATCGCCTTGGTGATAAACCCAACATTCTAGATCTTCTAACTTCTTATCCTTCCCCTCATTCTGCTAAAGTTTTTCCTCCTCTGGGTTAATCCGATCACCTTCTTATCTCTGTATTTTGTTCTGTCTCTTAAGTCTTCCGCACGAACGGCCCCCCCGCCTTCGGTGAGGAAAGTTTCTGGCATTTCAGTGCCACTAACTGCTCTGACTTACGGTTGAATTTTCTGATTTGCCATGGAATGATTACAGTTTCCGTGGGAGGGGTCCTCGTAATGTGCAGAGCGCATAACCGAGGTGATTCTCTCTGGCATGAAGGCGTACATTCCATATTCTTTCCCTTCTACTAAACCAAACGAACCTTGGTTTAACTCTGCTTGTTCTCGGGCTATCCGGCATAGGGATGCTGCCTTCAGGGATTACCGTCGTCTTCAAACTCCAGAAACTCTTGCAACTTATTTTTCATCCCAGAATCGTGCAAAATCTATTCTCCGCAATACTAAAGGCTCATTTCTCCATAGAAAATGCAATAATCTTTCTGGTTCTTCTTCTTCACGCCCTTTCTGACATTCTGCAAAAAATGTCAACTCTAACCTTGCCTCCTCCTCTTTTCCTCCTTTAGTAACTTCCGACGGTACAACTGCCGTTTTGCCTTCCTCTAAAGCTGAACTCTTTGCTCAAACTTTTGCCTCTAATTCAACCTTAAACGATTCCGGAGCTGTTTCTACTTCTTCAACCCCCTCCAACTCATTTATGCCTAAAATTAGAAATCCTTCTTAAGACGTCATTTCTGCTCTCTCTGAGCTTAACATTAAAAAGGCGTACGACCCTGATGGTATTCCTCCTGTGGTTCTCAAAACTTGATTCCGAGCTTGCACCCTGCCTTGGTAAATTATTTCGTCTGTCTTTCTACTTCAACCTTCCCTTGTTGGAAATGTGCGCTCATTCGGCCTGTGCCGAAGAAGGGGGATTCCTCTCAACCCTCTAACTATCGTCCTATTTCTTTAACCTCCGTTCTTTCTAAAGTTTTTGAATCTATCCTTAACAGGATGATTTGGAAACATCTCAATTCTTCTAATTTTATCTCTAATAACCAGTATGGATTTCGTAAGAAACCCTCTACTGGTGATCTTCTTTCCTTTCTCTTTGACTCTTGGTCTTCCACTCTTTGGCATTTCGGTGAATCTTTTGCTATGGCGCTGGAAATATCGAAAGCTTTCGATAAGAGTCTGGCACAAAACTTTGATTTCTAAACTTCCCTCTTTCGGTATCTATCCTTCTCTCTCTGATTTCCTTTCTGGTCATTCTATTGCAGCTGTTGTTGACAGCCATCCTTAACACTTTCCGTTTTTAATTAATGACCTTTAATCCGTTACTTCATGTCCTATCCCGATGACTCCACCCTGCGTTATTATTCCTTTCAATTTGAAAGGCACTCCTCTCAACAACAGTTAATAGGTGCAAGGAGGGTAGCCCTGGAGCAACTGACCTCTGATCTTTCTTGTATTTCAAATTGGGGTAGAGAAAACATGGCTGTTTTCAATGCCTCAAAAACTCAATTTCTCCATCTCTCT
>SEYY01010171.1:37500-40000 GCA_009176605.1 Armadillidium nasatum
ATTGTTACCATTATAAACTACTATTGTCATAAATTTATTACGACTTTACGAGTACTATTGTACTTAACTTTTATTACTAATATTATTATTATTATTATTTTCTCATTATACTTATGCATCATATTCGTATAAAAATTGATATAATATTTATCAACTAAACTTTGGGGTTCAAAGGAAACCAATGTGCTTCCCCTTAGAAACCCCTTTTCAGAGTAATGTACAACTATTTATAAATATTGTATCTTGTAGAGTAGGACCTACTGAAACAATGTATATATAACCTGTAATTATATCTCTGAATAAAAATTTTGGAATTTGGATCAATATTAACATTGATGGGATGATAAATAATAATCATTGGATCAATATTAACATTGATAGGATGATAAATAATAATCATTGTCAAAATATGAAATTTTTTTCTCAAATCATAGTCAATTTTCTACTGATTGCTTTGCAAATTAATTTACATATATTGGCTTATAAATATCTCTGCTCAAAGCTCTTTTATTGAGACAATGTTTAGAAATGGGGAGGGGGACATATAAACTCTCCAAGACAAAATCGTATTAACACAGAAATTTGGAGAAAAGATTGTTTCTATATCACAATTTAAGTTCTAAATTTAAAGTTGGAGAAAAGATTGTTTCTATATCAAAATTTAAGTTCTAAATTTAAAGTACTATAAATTTGCATGTCCATTCATTTTCTCGCATATTAACATTTTTAAAATCAAATTTTCTGAAGATACTATAAGATATCTCTCTTACTTTCAGGCATAAATATGCACTAATAGATATCAACATAATCATGTTAAAATTTGCACAAACAAACCTTGGTGTGTGGAAATCATCCTGACATTATAACAAAAGTTGGAAGGGATCACCATAAGCATCAAGGTATTCCTGCATACACTCTTCCATGCAACAGAAAGTTATGACCCAATCTTCAGAGGAGGACCTAATTTTGTGTATGCTGATACTGGATGTGCAGCAAGTGGCACAGCCTCTTATGATTCTACATAGTTTCTCACACAAAAGGGCAGTTCATAGAAAAAAAATTTAAACTAAGCTATATGACCAGTACTTTGATATCTATAACCACATATCTAGGGGAAAACAAGTTAGGCACCCTATGTTACACATTAAAATTATATGTACGGTATTTATATATTTAGTAATTGTGTCTTTCACAGAAGTGAATTTTTTTTATATGCGATCAAGTTGCTGAAACTAACAACATACCTACTTGTTGAGAGTTCAACTGTTAACTACACATGTATACCAAGACGTCGCTACTTGAGCCTAGCCTAAGTATGGAAATTGAGAACAAATTTTAGAGCTATTTTCTAAGAAAAAACTTATATATATATATATAATATATATATATATATATATATATATTATAATATATATATATATATCACATAGTTTTTTGGTAGGTAAGTCGTACTCTTACCCTGTAAGTCCAGGTTTAGTTAAGTTGAACTAGTTTGTTAGATCAAACAAACTAGTTCACCTTAACCTAACTTAGACTTAAAGGGTAAAACTAATCCTAATGAACAGCAAATAGACCTTACCTACCCAAAAACTACTGTATACTAACTATATCTAACAGCCAACAAATAGGACTAACCTATCAAAAAAACATATTTAATATATATATATATATATATTATATATATATATATATATATATATATATATATATATATATATATATATATATATATATATATATATATATATATATACAAAATAGATATTCAAATTTGTATAAAAAAAATTGTAAAGCCAATAATCTTGCAACCTTGTCATACTAGAAACTTGTAGGTATATTGTTAGTTTCAAATCCCTATGCTAGTTCTATTTAAACTTGCAACATGCATGTTAGTTTCAACAACCTGGTCTTGTATTAAAAAATCCACTACTGTGAACAACACAATTACCATATATTTGATGAAGGAGTAAGGAATAGATAATTTTGTAATTGATTATGAGTGGAACCACAAATTGTTTTCAAACTCAGCCTACCTACATACAGGAAAAAATTGTAATATAAATTTTCTTGGTTCATTAGAAAATAGCAAAGGATTTTTAAAAAATTTTTAAAAAATAAAAACAAATTTAAAAAAATAAAATCAAATACTTAAAATTATTTATTTTTTTTTCCCCAATATGTCATACAATGTCATCTACTGCTAATTTGTATTGTCCTTTCACTCTTTTTTACAATGTGCTAAATCATATTAAAGACTATATATATATATATATATATATATATATATATATATATATATATATATATATATATATATATATATATATATATATATATATATATATATATATATATATATATATATATATATATATAATATTATCACCAGCATTCACGAGTTCAGGGGTATGGGGCTCTACCACACCTGAACAAATAATTATCTGCATTTATGTCTTCATTACTGTACTGCAATAATATTTAAGTTAAAGTAACCTTTTTT
>SEYY01010171.1:45000-52500 GCA_009176605.1 Armadillidium nasatum
GTACGTAATAATTGGTTTTTTATGTTGAAAGACGTACGTTTGGCAGCGTCTGTTTTTGTGAGATAAATTTTTCCAATTTTGAAAGAAGATAAATTTAGTAATTGAGTAAGAATAGTGTAAAAAAATGTGAAATTTATATAATTTGGTGTAATATGACAGTATGCTTTTAAAACATTATTTATATGAAAGCAATTACAACTCCGATGACGACGTCTGAAGCAGAGAGATGTTTCTCGACTTTGAAGAGAATAAAAACTTTTAAATTTAGTACCATGTGCAAAGAGAGATTGAATGTATTAACGATGCTTTCAATAGAGAGTGAAATGGTCTGTAAAATACCAGATTTCAATGAAAAAATAATTGAAAACTTTTCAACATCTAAAATTCGAAGAACTAATCTTATTTTTAAATAAGAAATATAAGCAAGTTTTCAAGAATAAATAAGGTACGTTTGAAATTTTATATATATATATATATATATATATATATATATATATATTATATATATATATATATATATATATATATATATATATATATATATATATATATATATATATATATATATATATATATATATATAGTTGCAGCCCCTCCTTGCCAAGTTTACACGAGCAGCCACTGCTTGTTTGGGTTAGTTATGTTCCTACTAGGCTAAAATTTACCTAATTTACTACTTTAAAAATTTATTTATGAGCTTATACTAACAAGACAAATATCCAAGTTTTAATTCTTGAAAACAAAGTAAATCCCCCCTTTTTTTAACAATTTGCAGAACACTTTAAATGGTGAGTTTATTAATTTCTTTTTATTATTTCTAGATAAATGTAATAGAATTAAGTTTGTTCTTGGACGAGCAGTAACATATCTGCATTAAGCGTTTTCAGGGATTTCAGCGTCACAGAAATTCCCAACACTCATCTAAACCTGAAGAGTCTTCGATATGATGATAATTATTTATCCCATTTAACTATTTTAAATTAATCGTAGCTATATGGTAGTTATATATTCTTTAATCCTTAGGGTAGAAATCTTTAGAGGTTTGTAAGAGAAGTTAGGACCAACTAGACCCGATATTTTGTTTCGCTATTTTGAATTATGCTCGGGTTGAGTTAGTGCATTACTTTTAACTTGACTTTTACTGTTTAACTGGACCTTGTTTTTTTAAAGTAGGGTTTGAGGATTCTTGCTTTGGGTTGAAGCTATGTTCGTACTAGGCTAAATTTTACTTAAATTACTACTTTAAAATTTATTTATGAGCTTACACAAAATAAGCCGAACGTATAAGTTAATATCTTGAAAATAAAGTAAATCCCCAAAAATCCCCCTCTAATTTTAACTATTTGAGGAATATTTTCAACAGTGAGTTATTTATTAATTGTAAGATGAACCTACTAGAATTAGGTTTATTCTTAGTAGAGCAGCAACAAATCTGCATTAAGCGCTTTCTGGGGTTTCAGCGCAATAGAAATTTCCAAGAGCACCAGGAAAGTAAGATTTTTCTTTGGGAGAAACTAAATCTGGTAATTCAGAATAAACATTAAGCAGAGAACTCAAATTTATATGAGTTTTAGAGATAGTACAACAGCTGTGCTCATATCTAGTATCTAAATGTGCTAATAATTTATCATCACTATTGTCCTTATCAAATTTACAATTAAAGCTACTTTCAATATCACCATCCTCAATTTCACTTATCAAAATGGGAGTTTTTTTTGGTATTTACCAACAAATTTAAATTAAGCATATGTGTATAATTTTCCTGAGACACTGTTAGTACTGGCGCTTGCATGAAAATCAGCAAAAGGGTTAACATATTCTTTGCTTGCAATACAGGGGTTGCCAGATTTCGCAAAATTGTCTGCAACAATGGCAAGTTTTCCTTCAATGTCAATTATAAAATCTAAGGCACTATCACGCTCACTTTCATAAAAATTATCTAGACTCAAATTTTACTATGCTAGATAGAATAGTTTTATTAAGGTTTTCATATAATCTAATGCAATCTTTAATTTTTCTAAAATAAAAAAAAATAACGGACTAATTTTTATTTTAGCAAAAATAATCTCAATATACCGTTTCATATCTTCTCTTTCAATAACAAGAAGCCGATTTAACGATCGGAATTCATCAAATTCCGCCATTTTAACGTTAATAAGCCTTTATCCAAGTAAAAGGAAGTCCCAAATAATCAAGGAAACTGAATTAGCAAAAGGTGAGTAAAATTATAATCAAAATAGGGTAATCCGATAGACTTCGGGTTTATCTTAGCAGTTAGATAGTTACAAGTATGGTTTATCAACCTTAGAAAAATGTTGGGAATCCACAGGAAGGGTATCAGGAGCAGAGGATGCAAATTCTGCGGATGGCGGAACACATGAAGAAGCAGAAGCGGAAGATGTAGACTGAGGATATAGGAGTGGATGTGGCGGAAACATACTTCAGACGAAGTGGAATTTGCTACAAAAGCTGATTTCAAACATTCGATAGAGATCATGTCCGACCTTCCATTTGGAAGTTGTAATTTGAAGATGTCAAAGCTCTCGAAAACTAAGAAAGGATCTGTATAGGGTGCCTCTAAAGCTCGCCTGATGCGATCAACTCGCACATACCCATGAGTACGTTTTCAAGTCTTCTGGTATATAAGAAGTGCCCTGAGATGGATGCAAAAGTGGAAGCACGTAGAACCCAAGTTCCCACATTTAAGATATAAAATTTATCATGGTGCCGAAATCCTGCTTATTCTGAGGAGCGGAAGCAACGAGGTTAGCAGGACACGAAGGAGTTTTGTCAGTAACTGCCTGAAACGGTAATTTAGTTTTGTGAAAGTCAGGTTTCATAGTCGAATAATATACCTGCATCGATCCTGAGTTGAAGTAAGAAAAACAAGAGTGATAGGAAAACAAGAATTTCTCCACTACCGAAACGTGTTGTCTCAAGCCTGTAGATTATGGAGAGAGAAAGATTTAGTACCATAAGAGAAATGAACCTGTAAATCCCATCAACGATTAGAGCCTATATCTTACGGCAGAAACCGAAGGATCTTCAAGTCAAAGCAGTCACTACGGGAATGTTAGCGTAGAAGCAGCGCAAAGCGCCCATTCAGAAATTATGGAATAAGTTGTTGTTATATATATTACAAGAGTTAGAGGATTACTTAGATACATGGTGGTATATAAGACAAGAACAAACAATTAGGGGGAAAGTTGGAGTGGTGGTATTAAACATTCGAGTTTAATTCGTTAGGTACGAGCATTTGTGGTATATATATTAATATATATATATATATATATATATATATATATATAATATATATATATATATATAATATATATATATATATATAATATATATATATATATATATATATATATATATATATATATATATATATATGAGACCAACTGGCCACCCCCCCCCCTCTCGCTACCCAAAATTTTCAGTCAATAAAATTCTAAATTCAAGTACTTTCTTGAGAAGGTGGGGTTTAGGGCTTTTCGTCTCATCAACTCTTTCCAATCTCTTTCTGCCCGTCGAATTGTTGCGTCATTCTCTCTTTACTATCACTAATACATCGGACACCGCTTCTCCATTGAGAAGAGCTCCTGCGACACACTTTTCTACACAGTCTCATCCTTTCTCTGTCAACTCTCCGACCCCAGACTTAACCGATATGCTCAATCTTATATATACTCTACTGGTAAAGTCTGGAACACACTCCCTTTTTCTGTTTGCCCAACTTCCTTTGACTTGCAAACTTTAATACGACGTGTATCTGGACATGTTGGGCTCCTTCGATCAAGTTATGATTTTTCCAACTCCGGTGAAATTGGTAGGCCTCCGGCTATGGAAAAAATCGGGGAAAACCGGGGTTTGTCTGCCGGGGTTAAAATGGTAAATTGTACTTATTAATGGTGGATTTTTTTTTCAATATTTTCTTTTCCTTTTCTGTTTCTTTTGACCGCTTCTCTTCCTCTTTGCGTTTTGATTTTAGAAGCATCCATAAAGATTTGGTTGAAAAACTTCTACTTGTGGCACCCGGAGGTCCTCTTCTAATTTCTTGACTAAAGATGTTATATTTAACTATTTCGAGCTTATTCTGAAATATTGTAAAGTACTCTCATACTGCTGAGGCTGATCTTTTAACCATAGTGACAAAGTATTAACAAAATAATAAATTTAAAATAGTGCTAAATGTTACAAGTTTGATACACAGCAATAAAATATAATAATATTTATAAATACAGGTTATAATAAATAATAATAAAATTTTTCAAAAAAAAAAAAAAAAAAAAAGAAAAAAAAAAAAAAAAAAAAAAAAAAAATTTAAGAATATTTGTACTTTTTTTTAAACTTTTATTACACAAAATCTTTAATTTTCTGATTTTTTTTCAGAGAAAATGCATATAATCATTAACTTAAGTGAATGTTGGCTATTCTACTACTCCTTTCTTATAATATATATATATATATATATATATATATATATATATATATATATATATATATATATATATATATATATATATATATATATATATATATATATATATATATATATATATATATATATATATATATATATATATATATATATATATATATATATATATATATATATATATATATATATATATATATATATATATAGATAATATGAACAATGAATGACAATGAAATACAATTAATATATCAATATTAAGATTTACATTTTATATAACTTTTAAAATATGATAAAGAATGGCAACATCATCATATTTAATTTTACCATTTTGATAAAAAAAAATTTTTCTTCTTTCCTTGCGTCAAATTCAACAACTAAACCTAAATGAAAATTACTAAATAAATAAGAACAAAATATCGTAACTCTGTTATTTAAATGGACAATACTTACCCTGCAAATATATATTGCTCTATAACCTTTACAAAATAGGAAAAAAAATTACTTATACTAAAAATTAAATCTAGTGGATAATGATACAAACGAATAAAAAAAATATTAAATAATGGAAAAAATTTATGTTATTTGTTTATGTTATAGAAATAATCATATTTTTCATTAATAAGGTTCCTATACATGGAAAATACATCCTTAGCCACTGTTTTACACTTGGCTAAGCACTTTAAAAGTTGCTTACAATCAAAAGCCCCTTCCTGGTGAGTGGTAATAACGTCCATCTTCGTTCCATCAAACACGTACGTAAGAACAGCTTTGCTTTCCTGAATAAGAAATGAATTAACATCAGTTAATATATTTTTTATAATTCAATAATAATAGTAGTTAGTACATTTTTCTTCTCTTTCATATCTAAAATCGGAAGAAATTGTAAAGTTGAATGTGAGAATGAAAATGAGCAACTTACATTTACTATTAAATTTTCAAACATCATCATCAAATGAAAATAAAATACACACAGGCTTTTGAATTGATAAATTTTTGTTATATAACTACTGTTTTCTTTTCTTATGTAAGTAATAATAATATAAGTAGTGGACTAACGTAATAGATGAAATGTAGTGATTAAATTATATAACGAATAGAATCCAGTAATTTGTGCACAGATTTACCAATAGCATATGCGTTAGAAACTAATTTACTGCTCAAACCTCCACTACTATAAATCAAAACATTCTAAAATAATAGGCTAACGATTGTCTGGATTTTCCGGAAAAGTAAAGAACATAAGAATTGGAAAAAGAGAACTATGTGAAGAAATGAAAAGGCGTATTCTTGCAAATGGTGCTAAGATATACAACATAAATCTACATATTGTTTTAGGGTCCTGAGGTCTTGAAAAATAAGAGCATAAAACAATGAAAAGTACATTGGGAAGAATTTTCATGAAGATAATAATAAGATCACATCATTGAAGAAAAAGAAGGAATAATAGTAAAGCAGAGAACGAAACTGAATTGAAAAATCTGAAAAAAAAAAAGTTAAAATGTTTCAATTGTAGAGTTGAAAGCCGTATTACAGAATAATGTAATAAAAAAAGAAATATGGCATCAGTTTATATGCAAATAGAAAAATCATTGATAAAATAATGGACCTTAAAATTGGAAAAAATCAACTCAACATGGAAGAGGAAGGAAAGTTAAATAAAAGTGAAGTGTGCTGATTCAGATGGTGAAATTGAAGATAGTGAATGTATTTGAAGGAGATAGATGATATAATAGATACAAGATGCAATTTTTTTACTCATGATGTGTGAAGTTGTGATTAACCATATTATTGATGTGGTCTGTAGAAGAGGAGAAGATAACAGTGAAAGTGAACAGAAGTTAGATAAAACATATTTGGCAAATGAATATAAAGCGATAAAAGTTGTCGATATAAAATATATGCATTAGATTAGATGGGGGGAGGGGAGTTAAAGTAAAAGCAGAAATAATAAAAGGAAACATACCTTGGTTGATGGAAAATGAAGAGATGAAGAATATGGGGTTGACATTGGATGTAGAGAGGATGATATTTTGAAGAATTTAGGAAATGTAAAAGTAAAATTCGAATTGGATATAAAGAATCATATAAGAATAGGTTTAATAAAGGGAAAAAACTTGAAAGAAATTATGATGGGAATGAAATAGATGGAAAAGGAGAAAAAAGATAAATGTAAAATTTCATTTACAATTTGGACTTGATAATTAGGAAAAATTTGGACACAATAAAAATAGTAGTAAGAATGATGAGATGTCTGAAAGATGGAAATATAAAATTATTTGCAATTTACGAAGAATATGAGAAAATTGCTTAGTGTGCCAAAAGCATTAAAGGATTTCCCAGCTGTTAGATTTCCAATGGCATTTAGATTCAAATAAGTAGCGTGCTTGGATTTAGGAGACACTGAAAGGAGAAAAAAGCGTCAAAAGATAAAATAGGAAGATCCCTGAAGAAAAAGTGAGAGAGAGCATAAGATTAAAGTCAGCAAATATAGATGATAAGCATCTTATATGAGAGAAATAGGCACAAGGTGAATAGGTCCGGTAAAAATTAGAGGAATAGATGGTAACAATAATAGTAAAACATGGGGGCATGATACGAGGGTGCCACAATTCACAAAATAAAACCAATATAAAAAAAATATAACAGAAGAACAAGATGAGAAAGAAAATGAGGATGTGGAATGGGATGATGAAGATAAAGAAATAACAAGACAGTAAAACATCTTAGATTTGGGGGTGAATGGAGCAAGAGTGGTGATGAAAATGTAAAGGAGACAGAACTAATAATTTTAAGGTTTACGATAAGTGAAAGATAGAAACTGAATAATAAAGATTCTAGTGAAAGAATAAAAGCGAAACTTTCAAGAATAGCTGGAAAAGCTGCCGGTTTACTATGGAAAATATTATAATGTAGAAACTTGCCAAACAAAAAAAAGCAAAGTGGAAAGACCTTGGGGATAACACAGAATTCTTGAAGATTCCAGAAGTGTTAAAGTCTTAGCGATGAAAAGATATTGAAAGCAAAAATGACAAAATTGGAGACCTGGAAGGAACACA
>SEYY01010172.1:0-2500 GCA_009176605.1 Armadillidium nasatum
ACCATAAAAAACGGCCATTTTGACATCTATAAGAACAATTTTCAACTTGAGCGAAGTTTTTAGTACCGCAGAAGTTATATTATCTTCGACGAAGAAAAAAAAAAAGTTGTAAGAGAAAAGAGAAAGAAAAAACAAAAGAAAGAAGATAAAATCAAGCAATAATAGTAATAATAATAATAATAGAAATAATAATAATGATAATAATGAAAACAAGGAATAATAATATAAAAATAAAAAAATAATCAAGAAAAAAATTATATAATAAAATAGGAATAGCTAAATATCAAAGAGCAGCTTTACAAAAGAAATAACTATTTTTTTTTTTTTTTTTTAATCAAACATAAAGTGATTTTACTTTTATTGGGATATTTTTAAACTTTCACAATAAAAATAATTTTCCTTTTAACTTTTTTTTTACTTTGGTTTTTATTCTTTTAACTTTTTTATTTATTACTAAAATCTTGTTGGACTTCTTAAGATTGAGAGAAAAATCTTAAATTAAAGGAAATTAAAACTGCCAATAATAATAATAATAATAATAATAATAATAAAATAATAATAATAATAATGATAATAAATATTATTATAATTATAATAATAATAATGAAAATAAAAATAATAATAAAATAATAATAATAATATATAATAAATAATAGATATAATAAATAATATTAATATAATAATAAGAAGAAGAAGAAGAAAGAAGAAAGAAGAAGAAGAAGAAGAAGGAATATAAATAATAATCATGTATTCACACACACACATCTACACACACACCTACGACACAACACACACATATATATATATATATATATATATATATATATATATAATAATACTATATATATAATATATAATATATATATATATATATATTATAAATATTAGATATATATATAATATATATATATAATAATATATATAATGTTTGCGTATGCAAATGAATATGCAAAATATGAGTAATATGTCCTCTTTATATATGAAAAGATTAAAAATCTAAAAACCTTTAATTTCAAAAAAAGCTTGGCTTTGGATTTAAACTATTTTTTCAACTTCTTCTGGTTACTATTTAAACTGTTTATTATTTTATTATTATTATTATTATTTATTATTATTAGTAGTAAGTAGTAGTAGTACTTTTTTTATCATAATTTTTTTAAAAATAAATAAAAAAAAAAAAATTATTATTTCTTTTTTTTTTTTTATTTATTTTTTTTATAAAACACATTATTTAAAATCAACTTTATTTATGTATTATAAATTCTTTGATATTATTATATATTATTATTAATTATTATTATATTATATTATTATTATTATTATTATTATTATTATTATTATTACTTTTCCTCTGGCAGTCACCTGAGTAGGATGTGCTAGAATTTTGTTCTCGTCTTGCCACACACTGTGAATTTTGTTTCCCGCTTGTACTTAGTATATTAATATTATTAATTATATAGTGTATTGGTTTTTATTAATGGCGGGATTAAGATACTTTAGATCAGAATAGTGAACATTTTCCTTCTGATTGTGAAAATAGGGAAAATGAAGAGAAAATTAATGCACTAGTTAAAACATCGCTTGAATTCGCAACCTGCGCCATCTCAGTCGTCTGGAAGGAAGAAGCCGGGTCGTCCAAAAAATGTTGTGTTTCAGAATGATGACTTATCAATGATCTTAAATGTAGTACTTTCACCAAGAGATGATTTTAAAAAGCTAGATCAGAAACTAACTAATTTGGAGAGCTGTATGAGAAAATGCATGGGAAAAATGGAAAATTGGAGAAAGAAAACATTGAGTTAAAAGCTAAGTCAGCTGCACTGGATAAACGTGTGTATGACCTAGAGAACATAATTGAAGATCTCGAACAAGAATCAAGAAACAAACTTTTAGTTACTTTTCCTAAACTTAAGTTAAAGAAACCATGGAGAAAGAGTTATCTATAAGTTGCGAAGAATTGCGTGACGTAAATATAAACAAATTTGGAAAAAAGAAACAATATGGCATTGATTACTCTCAATGGAACATATCTGAAGGGTAAAATTTTCAAAAAACTCCGATTGAACAGACTGAAGGACATATTTGTAAATGAATTTTTGGTACATCGTAGGGAGACACTATTTCGTCAGTTGAGACAGTATACTATATATATATATATACTATATATATAGTAATATATATATATAGTAATAATATATATATATATATTATAGTTATTATTTTTATTATTATTAAAAATAATAACAATAATGGTTTAGGTTAAGAAGTTTTCTGACTTTATATATCGATATTTTGATGGCAGTAGGCCTCGTCTCGCGGCCACGCTCTTTTATAGTAGGCCTCTTTTTTCGGCAACTTCGGTAGTTCAGGTTATGATAAGTCGAAACAAAGTTCTTCTAGAAAACTAATGTGAGTATGTCTGGTGTAATATGGTAGTAGCCCTCACCTCGTGGCAATCCTTTTGAATAGGTTCGATATATCGATATATCGATAATTTTCC
>SEYY01010172.1:37500-42500 GCA_009176605.1 Armadillidium nasatum
GTAAAATAATAATACCTTTATTGTTTTTATTAATTAGGACAAGATAATTTGATATTATTTAATGCTTCATACATTTCTGTTAAGAGTTTCTGTTATGCTTGTTTGCCTTAAAGAATATATAAGCCTTAAAGTTGATTTGTTTGAAGCTGGAATAAGATTCGACGTACATTAGCTATTTCTTTGTTTGGAACTCCGCCCATTTTTTTCTTCTAATTATAAGAAATTGCAAAAAATTAGAGGGGATGCAAAACTATTTGGTATTGTTTTTAAAATTAATTAAATTTAATCTATTTAAATTTTTATTTTTGTTTATATATATATATATATATATATATATATATATATATATATATATATATATATATATATATATATATATATATATATATATATATATATATATATATATATATATATATATATATCAATAACTTTTATCATTTCTAAAACTCATTCAAGAAAAGTCGCTAATGTACGGCCGATCTATAGTTGGATGTTCAGTGACTCACGCATATACTGTATATATATCTATATATATATATATATATATATATATATATATATATATATATATATATATATATATATATATATATATATATATATATATATATATGTGTGTGTGTGTGTGTGTGTGTGTGTGTGTGTGTGTGTGTGCCTTGATGCTGTGCATAGCATAATGTTGCTGGTGGATATTTCCTTTTTACCAGCAATTTCAATAAGCATTTTAGAATAGCTCTTGGATAAATGGATAGAAATTTTATGTATTGAACAGTTCCGTTTTCTTAGATAATATGTAGAAATATTTGAGTAAGGAAAAGGTACTTTTGAAAATTTAGCCGCGAGATGATAGAATCATCTAAACAAAAACATAATAACCTAACCTAACTTAACTTAAAATAGAATAACCTAAACTATACTAACATTATTTAATAACAGGAACCAAATTGAAGATATAAAATCTGAAACACTCTCTTAAAATAATTTTATTCACTTCCTTAACTCACGAAGTATATCGAAGTAAATTCATCAGTAAGCAAGTTTTAGATGTTTTACTTCTACTTTGCCTTCTTTAGTGGATGTTACGAATTCTCTTCTAGTCGAAACACACACACAGTAACATTCAAGATCAAAACAAATATTAAATTTAACAATTCTGAAAAAGAGAAGCCACAATAAATTATTTTAATAAAGAGAAACAATAAATTTTAATTTGTATTTATATAGGCCTATATATATATATATATATATATATATATATATATATATATATATATATATATATATATATATATATATATAATATATATATATATATATATATATATATATATATATATATATATATATATATATATATATATATATATATATATATATATATATATATATATATATATATATATATATATATATATATATATATATATATATATATATATATATATATATATATATATATATATATATATGTGTGTGTGTGTGTGTGGCATTTTGTGGTATTTCGGAGCTGCAAGCTGGTCGGAATTGCGGTCGTACTTCTTTGATTTCCCATTGAATGATTATTGCTTCCGAGGGAGGGGTCCCTGGGATTGTGCCGAGCGCATTACTGTTGTGATTTTCTCTGGCATGGAGGAGTACATTCCATATTCTTTCCCTTCTAGTAAGCTTAGAAAACCTTAGTTTAACTGCTTGTTCTCGTGCTATTCGCTAAAGGGATACTGCCTTCAGGGATTACCGTCGTCTTCAAACTCCATAAACTCATTCAACTTATATTTCATCCCGGAATCGTACAAAATCTATCCTCCGCAACACCAAAAATTCTTTTCTCACCGTAGAAAATGCAATAATGTTTTTGGTGCTTTTTCTTCACACCTTTTCTAGCATTTTGCAAAAAATATCAACCCTAACTTTGATTCTTACTCTTTCCCTCCTCTAGTATCTTCCTATGTTCTTGGTATCCGCATTTCTGCATTTCGGCATTTCGGGAAATCTTTTGCTGTCGCGCTGGACATATCGAAAGCTTTCTATAGATTTGATTTCTAAACTTGATATGACTAGCACATTTCAATCGTCGTGTATCGGTACACGATGACGTTTCACTAATAGGTTCCGGTATTGCACCAACTCTGGTGAAAATTAATAGTAGACCTCAATCCTATGCCCACCAGAGGGTACATAATATATATATATATATATATATATATAATATATATATATATATATATATATATATATATATAT
Source organism: Armadillidium nasatum (assembly GCA_009176605.1). Classification (NCBI taxonomy): domain Eukaryota; kingdom Metazoa; phylum Arthropoda; class Malacostraca; order Isopoda; family Armadillidiidae; genus Armadillidium; species Armadillidium nasatum. Next base: position 39,745 of record SEYY01010172.1, read on the forward strand.
ATATATATATATATATATAATATATATATATATATATATATATATATATATATATATATATATATATATATATATATATATATATATATATATATATATATATATATAAATATTAGATTTTAGGAAAGTGAAAAAATTTTATAACATTAAATTTTAATATTACTGTTTATAAAGTTTTCATATATATATATATATATATATATATATATAATATATATATATATATATATATATATATATATATATATATATATATATATTATATATATATATATATATATATATATATTTATATATATATATATATATAATATATATATTATATATATATATATATATATATATATATATATATTATATATATATATATATATATAATATATATATATATATTTGCAAACACTACCTTTTTACATCTACTCTGATTATAAATTAGTTTTAATTAATATAAATTTAATATAATGAATAAATATTATAATTTACACATAATAAAAATCAATACTATTAATAATAATAATAATAATAATAATAATAATAATAATAATAATAATAATAATAATAATAATAATAATAATAATAATCAGAACTAAAAATATTAATAAAGCAATAATAATAATAATAAATTTAATAGTAATAATATTATAATTCTAAAAATTTTCGTTATAAAAATAGTAACAAAAATATTAATAATTTTAAAAGTATTAATAAGAATAATAATATTATAGTTATAAAAATATTCGTCAAAAATAGTAACAATGATAATAATGATAACAAAATAATAATAATCAAATGAATGTAATAATAGTAATAGTAATGATAATAATATTAATAATAATTACAATAATAATAATAATAATAATAATAATAATAATAATAATAATAATAATAATAATAATAATAATAATAAAATCATCATTAATAACAATAACACACATATTCCATCGATAAATCATAACTCTACACTATTATTATATATATATATATATATATATATATATATATATATATATATATATATATATATATATATATATATATATATATATATATATATATATATATATATATATATATGCAGTTTATAATCTTAGTTCATTTATTTTAGAAATATTCAAATATTTGTCCCTTCCTTTGAAATATACATATCAATTTCCAATTTATTTAAGATATCTAGTAATTGTAGCAATAATAGTATAATAATAATATTATTATTATAATAATAATAATAATAATAATAATAATAATAATAATAATAATAATAATAATAATAATAATTAATAACAATAATATTTTGTAAAAAAAAAAAAAAAAAAAAAAAAATAATAATAATAATAATAATTAATAATAATAATAATAATAATAATAATAATAATAATAATAATAATAATAATAATAATAATAATAATAATAATAATAATAATTGTTTGTCCTTCATCATAGGTTTAATTTTAATATTAAAGTTTTTGGAAATTAAAATGTTGTGCCCCAGGAATTACCATCTGTGTAAAGAGAATTTTTTAAAATGAAATATAAATTAAATACTTATGCTGACACATCTTCCGGTGACAAAAATTTTGAAAAATATCATTTTTCTATCATTTCCTTGTAAGGAAAAGTAATTGAAATATAAACTATTTCAATTACTTTTCCTTAGGGATATAGAAAGAGTAGATAAATAAATAGATAAAAGAGAAATTCAAGAACAACAGACCAGACTGAAAGTACGATGGGTTTTGTTTAAAGTTTTTAGTCGGTTATTTTGGGAAGAACGATGTTTCTGATCTACTGTGTTTGGTAAGTAATAAAATATTAACAAACCTTCTTTTTTAGTTCAAATGCTAAACTTCGCTTAGAATTTATAAATCATTTTTGCCGAGTAAAAAAGATAAAAACTTGAATGTTCTGGGTGAGTGAATCAACGTGAAAAATTTAAACTAAAATTTTTGATATCGAAAAGGATAACGCAACAAATTTTTTTTCTCATATTAATGTATTAACTCAGTTTTTAAAAATATTGCTTGTTTTTACCACGACATTATTTAAAAGATACAGTATTTTCATTTTAGGCTGAAGCTAATTAGAATAGACTAGGTTGAAAAAGGGTTAGAATAGAATAAACTAGGCTGAAACAGACAAAAATTGAATATACTAGGCCGAAACAGATTAAAATAGAATAGATTAGGCTGAAAAATATTAGAATAGAATAGACTAAGCTGAAACAAACTAAAATAGACTATACTAGACCGAAACAGATTAGAATAGAATAGACAAGGTAGAAACAGATTAGAATAGAATAGACTTGGCTGAAACGCATATGAATAGAATAGACAAGGCAGAAACAGATTAGAATAGAATAGAATATCTATCATTGTACATGATATCTAACAAATTGCGATTTCAAAAACTTTTAAACACCGACGTTGTTAAAAAAATCACTTCTATTATGGTTCAGAAGTATAGAGAATTGTTTGGAAATTTTAAAAAATTTATTTTTTCATATTTTTTGTGTGAATATTACATTTTGTGGGAATACATACTTGAAACCAATTTTTTACCTATCACAAAAAAAAAAAAAAAAAAAAAAAAATCTACTGTCATATACGAGTATATATATCTCTGGGTGACAAAAATGGTAAACAATTTCATTTTTGCCTTAATTTCCTGGTTATAGAAAAGCAAATTGAAATTATTTTATTACTTAGAGATAACCAGTTATAAAATAAATAACCCAATTCAACTAATAACTAAAAATTCAG
>SEYY01010172.1:47500-50000 GCA_009176605.1 Armadillidium nasatum
ATATATATATAAATATATATATATATATATATATATATATATATATATATATATATATATATATATATATATATATTATATATATATATATATATATATATATATATATATATATATATATATATATATATATATATATATATATATATATATATATATATATATAATATAGTATATATATATATATATATATATGTAAAAAATTACAGTCCGCTATATGAAGAGTCAAACCTCGGACCTCTAGGATGTAGGTCGGAGGTTCAACTCCCCATATAGCAGACTGTAATTTTTTACATAATTTTCAAGTATGTGAGTGATTTAGCAGACTGTACGAGCTTTTATATATATATATATATAATATATATATATATATATATATATAAGAGAAATAGTGAGACGTCAAAACCTTTCCCTTAAACCTATATCAAAATTAAAACTTTGGGTAAAAATCTTGCAAATGTATTATTTGACCTTCAACTTGAAACAAAATACGATTATTACTGTTCAAATCTGGAAACTTAAGTGTAAAATAAAAAAAATATATATATGAAATTTTGAAACTGGAAACTTTAATATGAAACAAAGCAATATGCTTGTTTTTATTTACTAAAAACAACAAAAAAAAAAAATTAATGAAAAAAATTTTTTCCTTTAGAATGTAAAATTATCAAACTTTCAAGGAAACATTTGAACGAATTAGAATATTCAAATAATAGTTAAATTTTATGAAAAATAATGATAATAATGATAATAATAATAATAATAATAATAATAATAATAATAATAATAATAATAATAATAATAATAATAATAATAATAATAATTTGATATAATAATTAATAATAATAATATAATAAATATAATAATAATAATAATAATAATAATAATAATAATAATAATAATAATAATAATAATAATAATAATAATAATAATAATAATAATAATAATAATAATAATAATAATAATAATAATAATAATAATAATAATAATAATAATAATAATAATAATAATAATAATAATAATAATAATAATAATAATCATAATAATAATAATAATAATAATAAATAATAATAAAAAAAAAATGGAAAGTAATAAAAAAAGGAAAATATTTTTTCAACTAACATGACAGTTCAACAAAATCTATCTTCACCGATTTAATAAAAATGTCATTCTTTCATTTCTGAACATTGTGAAAGAAGGCCATGAAACGTTTCCTCAACTAAGAATAATTAAAATGAAATTTAAGGACTGAAAGCAAAAAAATTGGATTAGGAGGAAGACATGAATACAAGAATATTCTTCGTGATCTTCATTGAAAAGACCAGAGTAAGTAGTTCGATTTGTTCCGCAAAGATATTCATATGCCAAATTATTTGTTAGATTCAGGAGATGGATTTAATTCAAATGCTTTACATATTGAGAAGGAAGTCGGGTCAGATAAATCTGAGTGTGAAGTGTTTAAGAGTGGATTGCTAAGATAAAACCAGAACTTAACATGAAGGGAAGACAAAAGTTGAGATCATGTTGAATTTATTGAGAAAATTTTCTATTTCACGGACAGAATCCGGTGACATCTAACCTTATTAAACTGGATGAAATCGAAGAGCTTCGAAATGCCATTTCAAAAGTTAATAAACAGCATGATATTGAACTTTTGAATTCCGACAAGAATACTGGAAAAATAATTCTGCCTGGTTTGAAGAAAGTGGTAATAATACTAAATTTGCTTTTGAATTGTTTTTAGAACAGTGAGGGTTCTTTTTTACCAACAGATAACGACTCAGAGGAAAAAAACTTGTTTTATGAGCAAATTGGTTTCGAGGAAACTCAATCATGGCTTATTTACTCCTTTCCTAAAATAGTTGCATATTACACCATTGTCTTCTATTTTCCGAGTCAGATCATTAATCCTCATTAGAGTGGTAAAACAGATTGAAGCAGAGGGAATCACCTTAAATAATTAGTATTTATAGAAATGACATGTCATCTTTGAGGAATTTGCAAATAGAAAGAAATGACAAAAATTTAAGCTGAAACACAATATGGTTTTTGTCTAGGAATTTTGGTGACAAAATAAGAAGGGAGAGGAACTGAGGAGTGTGAAAAGTGACTAAATATATTGACGGTTATCATTCACTGGGAACACAATTCCTTTAGGCGTAGAACTTAACACTAAAGTCAGAGGAGTCCAGCTAGAAGACGATAAATGTGTTGAATTTGCTCGAATTACCAAAACTAAAAACTGAAATTGATCATTTCTTGAAAAAGAACATGAAAGAGAATGGGTAGTTCATATTTGGAGGACTTAATTTTACGGCTTGCTATAAGATCTATTTTCTCATAGATACGTCTCTGGAGAGTGATTAAGATGATGAAAAGATATAAACACCAGTCTATTAATGTAAGAGTCGCAAGTTCGAATACTGCAGAAAGGCATTAAAAACTTAATGCATCAAGTAGCATAGTATTCTGAAAGAAAGGATAGAAAATAAGTGATTGG
>SEYY01010172.1:57500-70000 GCA_009176605.1 Armadillidium nasatum
CTTATCTCTGTATCCTCTTCTATCTCTTCAAGTCTTCCGCAGGAAAGACCCCCTTCTACGGAAAGGAAACGCTTGTGGCACTTCGGTGCCGCAAGCTGGTCGGACTTGCGGTCGTACTTCTTTGATTTCCCGTGGAATGATTATTGCTTCCGTGGGAGGGGTCCCTCGGAGTGTGCAGAACGCATTACTGAGGTGATTCTCTCTGGCATGGAGGCATACATTCCATATTCTTTCCCTTCTACTAAACCTAATAAACCTTGGTTTAACTCTGCTTGTTCTCGTGCTATCCGCCGCAGGGATGCTGCCTTCAGGGATTACCGTCGTCTTCAAACTCCAGAAACTCACGCTAATTTATATTTCATCCCGGAATCGTGCAAAATCTATCCTTCGTAACACTAAAAACTCCTTTCTCCGTAAAAAATGCAATAATCTTTCTGGTTCCTCTTCTTCACGTTCTTTCTGGCATTTTGCAAAAAATGTCAACTCTAACTTTGCTTCTTCCTCTTTCCCTCCTCTTAATATCTTCCGACGGCACAACTGCCGTTTTACCTTCTTCTAAAGCTGAACTCTTTGCTCAAACTTTTGCCTCTAATTCAACCTTAGACGATTCCGGAGCTGTTCCTCCTCCTTCAACCCCCTCTAACTCAATTATGCCTAAAATTAGAATTTCTTCTAAAGATGTCATTTCTGCTCTCTCTGAGCTTAATACTAAGAAGGCGTACGGTCCTGATGGTATTCCTCCTGTGGTTCTCAAAACTTGTGCTTCCGAGCTTGCACCGTGCCTCGGTAAACTATTTCGTCTTTGTCTATTCTACTTCAACCTTCCCTTCTTGCTGGAAACGTGCGCTCATTCAACCTGTGCCGAAGAAGGGGGACCCCTCTCAACCCTCCAACTACCGTCCTATTTCTTTGACCTCCGTTCTCTCTAAAGTTTTCGAATCTATCCTTAACAGGAAGATTTGGAAACATCTCAATTCTTCTAATCTTATCTCTGATCGCCAGTATGGCTTTCGTAAGAAACGCTCTACAGGTGATCTTCTTTCCCTTCTCTCTGAATCTTGGTCCTCCGCTCTTCGGCATTTCGGTGAATCTTTTGCTGTCGCGCTGGACATATCGAAAGCCTTCGATAGAGTCTGGCACAAAGCTTTGATTTCTAAACTTCCCTCTTTCGGTATCTATCCTTCTCTCTGTGATCTTCTCGCTAATTTCCTTTCCGGTCGTTCTATAGCAACTGTTGTAGACGGCCACCGTTCATCCTTTAAATCTATAAATAGTGGTGTTCCTCAGGGTTCTGTACTATCACCAACACTTTTTCTACTCTTCATTAATGACCTTCTCTCCATCACCTCATCTCCTATCCACTCCTATGCTGATGACTCCACCCTTCATTATTCCTTCCATTTTGAAAAACGTCCCACCCAACAGCAGTTGATAGACTCGAGAAGGGTAGCCTTGGAGCAACTAACCTCTGATCTTTCTCGTATTTCAAATTGGGGCAGAGAAAACATGGTTGTTTTCAATGCCTCAAAAACTCAGTTCCTCCATCTCTGCACTCGACACAATCTTCCACACAACTATGATATCTTCTTCGAAAACACACAACTCAAACCTTCATCTGTCCTTAATATTCTTGGTGTTTCTTTTTCTCGTGATCTTTCTTGGAAAGATCACATTACTTCTCTTTCTAAACAAGCTTCTAAGAGGTTGGGTGTTCTGAGGCGCCTTCAGAATTTTTCACGCCACCCCAGTTGCTTGCTCTGTATAGGGGTGTTGTTCGTCCCTGTATGGAGTATGCTTCGCACATCTGGGGTGGTTCCACACATACAGCTCTCTTAGAGAAGGTGGAGTCAAGGGCATTTCGTCTCATCAACTCTCCTGCTCTTACTAACTCTCTTCAATCTCTTTCTGCCCGTCGAATTGTTGCGTCACTCTCTCTTTACTATCGCTATTACAACAGGACACTGCTCTTCTGAACTCTCTCGTCGCATACCTCCTCCATTGAGAAGAGCTCGTGCGACACGCCTTTCTACACATTCTCATCCTTTCTCTGTCCAACTCTCTGACCCCAGACTTAACCGCTATGCTCAGTCTTACATATACTCTACTGGTAAAGTCTGGAACACACTCCCTTCATCTGTTTTCCCAACTTCCTTTGACTTGCATACTTTCAAACGCCGTGTGTCTGGACACGTCGGCCACCATCGACCATGATTATAGACCTTTCCCAACTCCGGTGGAATTTGGTAGGCCTCTGGCCTTTGCCCACCGGAGGAGACATAAAAAAAAAAAAAAAAAAAAATATATATATATATATATTGTGTGTGTGTCATATGTGTGCATATGACAAAAATATATAATATATTAATATATATATATATATATATATATATATATATATATATATATATATATATATATATATATATATATATATATATATATATATATATATATATATTTAATATATATATAATATAATAATAATAATAATAATAATAATAATAATAATTAATAATAATAATAATAATAATAATAATAATAATATAATAATAAAAAAACAGAATAAAGCTACTGACGATTTTTAATGTTTTTTATATCACCGTTTTTTTTTTTTTTTTTTTTTTTTTGGTTTTTTAATTTATGATCTTTTTTCTGCATAACGTATTTCGCCGTTAACCGATATTTACGCCCAAACCAATACATTAATAAAATTTCTTAAATCCTTTTGTGATTTTTTCTTATTTTTAAGAATCTAGCCCCTTATATATATATATATATAATATATATATATATATATATATATATATATATATATATATATATATATATATATATATATATATATTATATATATATATATATATATATATATATATATATATATATATATATATATATATATATATATATATATATATATATATATATATATATATATATATATATATATATATATATATATATATATATATATATATATATATATATATATATATATATATATAAATATTATATAAAAAAACTCAATATAGTAGCGTAAATTCGAAAGATTCGTAATTACAATACAAGGAAACATAACATGTTCACTCTGTGATTCGAACTTGCATCTCTTCGCACGAGAATCGAGTTCACTGTCTTACCCACTACACCATCGCGGTTTACCATCGCCGCCGAATGAAATAGGATACAGAATCGACCGCACTTGAAAACTCTATCTAGGTCAACAAGTATAGAATCGGATGGAGAAGAAAAATCTAGAAGACGAAAAGAAGAGAAGCAGTCAAGATGAGAAAAAGGGATCAGATTTGAAATGAGTAGAAGAACGTAGCGATCATCATATGAATGGATAATGTTAGAAGGGAAGCTTAGATCATTATTGAAAAGTGAGAATAGAGCAGGAGACAAGACAGAAGACAGATTGCTGAGAACACCACTATCGACAGGGAAGGAAGAAGTAGCCTTATCAACAATAGTAAAATCTCTTAATCAGCCCTATTACATTGTTTGAAGATACTTAGAAGCAGGATGGAGCTATTGGAGAGAAAGCATTAAAATTAAAGTAAATAAGGTTGTGGTCAAATTTATTGATAGGAGCGAAAGTGGAGTATGTATAGACCGAAGGATTACTGATGAAACAAAGATCAATGATGATTAAGAATTGGCTGAGACGACCGGAAATATGTAAAGGATCCCTATTTAGTTACCCTAGATCGTCGAGAATATTGAATACTATCTTCTCCCTTGTTTCTGTTTTAGTTCAACTATATATATATATATATATATATATATATATATATATATATATATATATATATATATATATATATATATATATATATATATATATAACATTCTTAGAGGATACAAGTGCAACAATTTTATATCTTCAAGTTCATGAATATATGCATCGCCTTATTACTCTAATAAACTATAAATATCAAACTTCAACCAAATTTCATTAAAATTTATACTTTCATAAAAATTTATATTCCTATAACAATAATCATTATATTATTAATAAATTTTATTTAATTATAATAATTCAAATCATCAAACAATGCCATCCCTTTATAAGAGACTGTAGAGAAAAGATGTTGATACAATTTATAGGGAAAGAGATGATAATATCTAATTAAATTTTTTTATGAACGGCAACAGCTTGAAAAGGAGAAAAGGAAGAATTTGGTTATAAAAGCAATCAAAATTTAGGTGCTCCAAATCCACTCAAGAACGTGTCTCCACATCGCAATCGGGGGAACACTTCATAAGCAATTTTGTATTCACTTTTCATAATCTTAGGATTAGAATTTAGTTTTCATTCTTTTAAAGGTATTATAGAGATTTATATAAGACTGCTTGAAGAGGCGTTCTGTTTATTGATCTTCTCTTGTATTTGAGAATGCCTACTTATTTTTATGGCACTAATGCAAACAAACTCACCCACGCACATACTGTATGCATAATATCTCTCTCTTTCAGTCCGCCTGTTAACCCTCCTTCTCCCAGTATCTCTTTCTCCCTCTCTCTGTCTTTGTTATCTCGTCTTTCCTCACAATCTCTCTCTCTCTCTCTCTCGCTCTGTATATATATATATATATATATATATATATATATATATATATATATATATATATATAATTATATATAAATATATACATATACATACATACATACATACATACATACATACATACATACATACATACATACATACATACATACATACAAAATTATAATATATATATTATATATATATATATATATATATATATATATATATATATATATATATATATATATATATATATATATATATATATATATTATATATATATATATATATATATATATATATATATATATATATATATATATATATATATATATATATATATATATATATATATATATATATATATATATATATATATATATATATATATATATATATGTATATATATATATGTAATATATATTATTATATATATATATATATATATAAAATATATTATAATATTAATATATATATCATCATATATATATTATTTCAATTTATTATAAATAAAAGCCGATTTAATATAGAGAGAATGAGTGAGTAATGATGAGCGCACCATATCGACGGTACCAATAAAAATGAGTAGTATATTAGTACTTCTGAAAAGAGGATATATTTACATTAATTTGTAAGTAGCAATGCTATATCTGGTTGAAGAAGTATAATTGATATATAGTGACCGAAAAGTAAGCACTATGCCTATAAGTCTCTTTCACCTTAGTACCTGATTACGTGATTTAGAGGTTGACCTGAGTAGATAATGTGTCGCAATTTATCACACAAATGCCCGAAGTAACTGAATGAGAAACGATAAAATGACATCCCAATATATACTTGATGGTGGGAAACAACACCCTTATAATGAAAGCAAAGCAACTGGGTAGTATAAGGTGTTAAAAATAGATAATAACTGAAGGCACCTCAGATACAACCCAAACCTATCCTATTATAAGTAAATACTATGTATTTATTATAGTAAATAAAGAGTAAATATATATATAGTAATGTAATACATATATTCATAAGAAAGATACAACGAGAAAAATAGATAACAATACACTATATAGTATAGAAATATATAAGGTATAGTATAATAGATAATATATGTATAATGATATGTATGTAAGTATATGTACGTATGAATGAGTATATTTATACATACTGCTATGATAAATTGAACGCTAGCTTCCATTCTACTCAATCTAGCATCTGTGAGTATCTAGCGCTACATTAAGGCGATCGAGATAGTGCTTTAATTTTAAGAAATATTATGCATTGTGATATATAATATATTATAATATGATATAATATTATTATGATATAAATAATTATATATATTATAATGATATACCATTGATAAATACTAGTATATACCATTATATGAGTTAATATTATCTTTATATATATAAGCTCCTAAACAAATTGTGCGCGATCAAGAAGAAATTTACTAATACGACTAATACGGAAGTTAATACAAGAGAACATAGATTTTAAATATGAAATCTTTTAATTATTTCCATATATAATATATATATATATATATAATATAATTATAAATATAGATATATATATTAATATATTATATTAATATATATATAATTATATTAATTAATATATTATTAATTAATATAATTAATATATATTATATAATAATATTTATATTAATATAATATATATTAATAATAATATAATATTTATATATTATATATATTATATATTATAATAAAATATATAATATTCTATATTATTTATTAATTAAAAAATATATATATATATATATATATATATATAATATTAAATTATATATATATATTAATATATAATATTAATTATATATAATATATATATATATATATATATATATATATACTATTAATAATATATATAATATATAATATATATTATATATATTATAAATATTAATATAATAGAATATAAATATATATATAATTATAATATTATGTATTAATGGAAACTATTAAATACAACTAGAGTTTATGATCTTAATAGGTATAGTTCTACATAAACTATAATCCTTTGCTGGATTGGTACGATCCCACTTAGAGTATCAAAATCTATTAACCAAATTAGTGATATTATATAGAAATATTACCCCAAAATATATCTATGATATAGGTATAAAGGTAATTATATACCTATATTACGAACCCCTGAATATTTAGCATATATTTTATATTTATTATATTATTTATATCTTAAGATACTACCACTACTATAATAATATAATTCTGTGTTCCCAGGGGTGTTACTAATATATAAATATTGGGAAAGTCTATACCGGTATCGGTAGATAAACTATTATATGTTATTATAAAGAAATATATATCCTAAATACCATAGATATTACATACCTATACAATATAGTACATAATTATTTTAATTGTCAATTGATATAATATTCCATTCTTGAATAGTATATGTTCTATTAGTAATAATGATATTCCTAAAAATATATAATAAATAATATAATAAAAACTAAAAAGTGATAACGGAGAAATATTATTAATTGTAGTAAGCAAATATATATACTTTATAGATCTATATCAGAATAAGAATTTTTATAAATATAATTTAATATATATTTATATTTTATTATTTTATAAATATAATATAGATAGTTAATGAATTAATATTATGAGTGTATTTTAAAATAGAAATTTAAAAAAAATATATATATATTTTTATAAAATAATATATATACTATATTTACTATTATTTTATTCTGGTATAAGGTAATATAATTTAATAATTGCATCGGAATTATATATTTAATATTGAGAATTATAAAATGATCGTAATTTATTTAGAATTTTAGCTATAAATATTTATTTGAAACTCTATAATATAACGTAATAAAATATCATAGGAAAATAATTTAGACTATGTAGTACTTGAATATATATATACAACCTATGTCCCTACAGTCAATATATAGAATAATCGGTTATGAAACTTAATTATAGAATTTATATGTTTCTTAGACCTTTAATTATTGAATATATAAATATATCCCTAATATTTTAAATTACTATAATATGAGCTTAATAATAGTTTATACTTATAAATAAATTTTAATATATAATATAATATAACTTTAAGGATGAGATTACGGAATCTATATTTACCAATATATAAGCGGATGCTAGAGAGAAGCTGGAAATATGCAGGAAATATTTAAATATTATTTGGAGTTAATGCGTTAGAGAGTTTATTTTGCTTGGGTTAATTGATCGAGGATGCTGTAGAATTTTGAATGTTATCTGATCAAGATGCGTCTCGTGATTAAAGATTAGCGAGAGCGGATTTTGAATTTTCGAAAAGTTCGGTTGCGGATGCGGATGCGGTATGTCGCGATAGTTAATTATTATTGAATTAAGCAGGCGTGAGATAGCGGCTAAAGTCTGCAATTGCGAAATGTTCTATTATTAATAATGTAAAGAAATATAAATAATCAAGTAATAAATTTATAGACCTATATATAAATCTTAATTAAAGCAGCACCTGATACCGTAGGAGTATTGAAATAGTATTGATAATATATTAAACATATATAAGTGGATAAATGATATGTATAATATAAAAGTGTAAAAATCCAAGTCATAAATTCCTATTTTTTCCACCTTCATAAGTATATATGATATATATATATATATATATAATATATAATATATTTCCCTATCACCTTTCCAACTTTCGTAGGGTGGTTCACCCCATAATTCCCTTATAAACATAACTACTCTTACCTTTAAACGCTTTCACAACCTCCCTCCATCTCACCTTGTCTTCCGCAAGTCTACTACCCCCTTCTAAACTCAAACTCCTTCCACACTCTCGCACCTCACCAGCCTCCACTAAACATCACTTGTATCCCCCTCCCTTCATCGCGAGCTTAAATCACACCTCTCAATACCCATCCCCGCCTACCTCCTACCGCGCGAGACTGCATAGCAATACGTACTTCCATATAGGCTATCAATCAATTGTCGCCACTTATCTAGTTGCATCTTATCATCTCTAAGTACTATTACTCGTTCTTAACCATATTATTGCAAGCATCCATCCTTCCTTCCTCTCATCTTAACATTTACACTCCTAGTCATTCCATCTTTATCAGCGATCATACTCTATTAGTTTCCCAATATTTTCTAAGAGCCAACTAATCCCTTTCTTGAAGCCTATATCATCCTCTATCAGAAATCGTTTAACCGCCGTTATTCGTACATAAGACCTCAGTGTGTGATTATCTTCTCTCCTTGACCGAGCATCATTATTCTCATGTTCGATCCACAAAACATAGCTCATCACAGACAGGTGCAGAACTCCATTCTTACTCATTTACTAAGAACTAATTCTTATCTTATTCTTATCGATAATTTGTTTTCTAATCCATACATATTACTCCAAGCCACCTATATTCAGTTCGATTTACTACCCATGAAATCATTCAAGATATAAATAATAAAAAAAATACCCGTAGGGTTTTAGGATTTCCATGTATTAAATTATATTTAATTATAATACGCAAGACTATTATTAGCACAATGCTCGCCATAAACTAATAAAGTCGTTTAATTACTTTTAATAGCAGTTCCGCACCACATGTACACTTACACAACCAGGATACTAATATTATCCTTAATAGTTGCTATATTCACTATCACCTCCTCCATATTCAATATCTCACTACTGTCTACAAATCAACAATGCCTCGCTCCCTTCTACTTTCCTACATCCCCATACCAATCCAAATAAATACATTAATCAATTATTCTTCGCTGTAATTGTAATTTTCCAATACTCGTGATGTTCACATTTCACTATGTCAAACTCTTGTCCTCACGAAACTATGTTCTAGTGCGGTATTTATTCCAGATTTCTGCAGGCACAACATCATGCGCAATTCTATTTGCAAAAGTAAAAATTCACTTCAACTTCACCAACGTCCAGGTTATTATCTCACCATGTTTCCACTACTCTTAATTCTCCTTCTCCTACTCCACTTATATCTAATAGTGTCCAATTCTCCATTTTTCATTTCTAATTAATAGATTAAAAATTAACTATGAGTATAGTATGACGAAAACCACCTAGTTCATCAGATGTCTCCACGTTCTTAATGCTAAAAACCAGTCAGACATTAGTTACTCTCATTCAATCCCTACAAACCTACTTTGGATCTACTATATTGCTGCATTACATAAGTAAAATGAAAGAACGAATAATCCCTTGTTTGTGTCAGAATAATAATATAATATTACGTGAAATAGCATACCATTTGAATAATATATAAAAATGATAAAATATAATATATAATAATATTATAATAAAATTATAAATATAATATATAAATATATAAATATATAATTATAATATTATATATATATATTAAAGTATGGATCGAATGCAGTTATTTTCTAATTTGCGGATGCTGATGCGGATGATGATGCGGATGTCGAATTTTGAGAGGTGTGGATGCGGATGCGTGAAGCGAGTATGTTGAATTATTTTAAAAGTGGGGATTAATTGCGGATAGCGTAGCCATAAGCGAGGATGTTGAATTTCCGAAAATTAGCGCATTACGGATTCATAGATGTCAGATGATGAATTTTCGTAAAATTAAGAGGATCGGTATGCGGGAATCGATTGCCAATTCACTAAATATTTAATATAATAATATATTGTTTAATATATATATAATTATAATATATATATTAAATATATTATAATATATATATTATAATTATATATAATATTTATTTAAATAATATATATATATTATATTAAATATATATAATAATATAAAGTATATAATATATAAATTTATTAATATATCAATAATTAATAATATAATATATAGGATAATAATATAAGAGTAACTGGTTGAATACGTGATATAGCCAAAATTTTCAAAAAGGTCGCCTTGTACCTATTTAGATTAAAAGTTGATATGAGAGAGAGCTTTGAAGTATCCGATAGAGAGACGTATTGTAAATTAATATCTGATTTATTTACTCTCATAATTTACAGCAATCAACAATACATTGTGCTTTTTTCATTGTTAATAAACAATTTATTTCGACATTATAAGTTAACTAAATTAACAAATAAAAGATAATTAATACATCAATATATATATGATGATTTCATAAATTATGGTTATAATCGATATATTATAATAATCAAATTATATATAATTATAAATTAATAATAATAATTAATAAATAAATATAATTAATATAATTATTAATAATAATAATAAAAATAATTAAATTATATATATATAAATAATTAATAAATGTAATTGTCATATATATAACAATATAATAATTAATTTTATTAATATATAATAATGATAATAATGATTAATAAATATAATAAATGGAATAGAATAATAATAGATATAATAAAAAGTTAATAATAATAATAAAATTTAGAAGTTCTTCAGCTTTATTTTAAAAAAAAAAATTAGTTTTTTTTTTTGATAAAATATTGATACTTAATATAATATATATATATATATATATATATATATATATATATATATATATATATATATATAATATATATAATATATATATATATATATATATATATATATATATATATATATATATATATATATATATATATATATATATATATATATATATATATATATATATATATATAATATATATATATATATATATATATATATATATATATATATATATATATATATATATATATATCATAGGAATTCACTGCTCGATTTCTGTAAACACAAACCCAAGATTCGATCTTTATTGCTTAACGAGACATGATCAATGATTGGTTGAATGATATTATGTACTTTAAACATCGCAATAATTGTTCCACTCAAATAATTTTTAAAAAAAAGAAAGACTTAATTGTTCGAAAAATAAAGGAAAATAGTACCAATTTTATCCTTCAATAAGATCCCAAACTGTTTCTGGCCATTTCAATTGCTCCATCGTAAACGAATTTTCTATTTTTAGTTTAATGCATTAGTGGCGTAAGCCTTTGTTTGGAATGAGCAGAAATAGACCTTATTGCGTCTTCATCTTATTCACTTTTTTTTTTGCTGCAAAGTTGTCTTGAGTAATAATAATAAAATTTCTTAATAATACATTGAAAATCATAAAACTCTTATCCGTGTTTTTTTTTTTTTTTTTTTTTTCTAGATTCAACTGAATTGATTTTTTAAAAAAATGGTAAAATTATCATAAAGGAAAAAAGAGTAGTTGTGGGAAATTTTTATGAGATTTAGTACTGGAAAACAAGGAAACTCTTAACGCGTAACCCAATAGTGAAGGAAAAACAAGGTGGAAATATTATCTAAATCCTAATTTGACATATTCTCACGATCTAAGTCAAAGGAAAAACTGAAAATGGAAAAGGAAATGAGTTCTTTGAGCATAATATGAGCCTACTGAGTACTTCTTAAGTACTCATTGAGCGTTGTTTGAGTGTTACTTGAACCCCATAGGAATCATTTTGAGCGTAGCATGAGTGTGGGGTGAATTTTTCTTCAGTACTCGAGGTCAACATAAATACCGTTTGAAAGACTACAAGTACCCCTTGAAGGAAACGTGAAACCTTTTGAATTCCACTATTAAGTACACCTTCAACTTAATGTAAATGTCACTTCAAGTACTCCTACAGCGTATCAGGTCGCTGCTCTTAATTAAGTTTTAATTAGGATAATTATCTTGATTATTTTCTCTTCAATTAAAAATTGAAAATTGAAATTGAAAATTAGCTTCTACTGTCATCAATTTTCGACACTTTCGTAAATTTGAGCTTTAATCAAGAATTGACATCAAATTAAATTATTAATTAACAAAAAAAATTTAAGAAAATAATTAATTTTTTATTATAAATTTTACTTTCTTTTAATCTTTCAATTTATATATTTATAAAA
>SEYY01010172.1:130000-132500 GCA_009176605.1 Armadillidium nasatum
TATATATATATATATATATATATATTATATATATATATATATATATATATATATATATATATATATATATATATATATATATATTATATATATAGATATATATATATATATATATATATATATATATATATATATATATATATATATATATATATATATATATATATATATATATATATATATATATATATATATATATATATATATATATATATATATATATATATATATATATATATATATATATATATATATATATATATATATATATATATATATATATATATATATATATATATATATATATATATATATATATATATATATATATATATATATATATATATATATATATATATATATATATATATATATATATATATATATATATATATATATATATATATATATATATATATATATATATATATATATATATATATATATATATATATATATATATATATATATATATATATATATATATATATATATATATATATATATATATATATATATATATATATATATATATATATATATATATATATATATATATATATATATATATATATATATATATATATATATATATATATATATATATTCCTAAGGATAGGAAAAATTAATTGCCATAATTATTATTATAATTATTGTTATAATTATAATTATAATTCACTGAAAATATTCATCAGTCGTAAAAACTATACTTATCCATCTTTGATTGAAGCCAAAAGGCTACTGAGTTTTTTTTCCTCATATATTTGTTTAAATATGTTTTTTCTCGTTTGAAGAAAAATCGTCCAGGATATAAGATCGAAAATTAAAGTTAACTCTCACTGAATTGATAGTACTACCTGAAAGGTTTATAAAAGATGAATCCTTTAAGAGTAAAGACTTTTGATCAATCGAATTGATTTTTCCTCGCTCATTGAATCATTCGCTGTAAATCACGCATTTGATTTATGTGTTAAAAGGGTCGACAGTTTCTCAGATTTCTGAAAATCACTGAATTGAATCTTAAAAGTAGACGATTCAGTATATATAGTACGCGAAGTGATTTATCTTCACTCACTTTTACAAATGACGGGTGAATGTCTTTCTAGTGGCAGATTTTTTTATTTTTTATTTTTTTATTACGTCTATTTTTTTTTTTTTTGGTGCCGAGTCTATTTTCTTACCATTATTAGTATGAATGCATATTTTATATTATTAGAAATATATGATCCATATTTTAAGCCCATAATATTTGTTACATTTTCTTCGTATAACTGTTTATTAATACATAGACACATTGCCATGTTATTATGTTCATTATGCTGCAAGTTTTACCAAAAATAAAGTTTTATACATAAATTTTCCAATATACTTTGGGACACTAAAAAAAAAATGAAAAAAGAAAAAAAAGATAATTATGAAAGAAAAGAAAAGGAAAAATTATCTGAAAGCGAATAAACATTAAAAAAATTTCAGAATATTTAATAATTTGCTTATTTCATATTCTGGATAGAACGTCCGCCCAATTGTTGTTATTAGACAATGTCTATGAAAGAAAAAAATGTTGAATCAAGTGGAATTTTTTTCTTTTCTTTTTTTTTTTTTTTTTTTTTTTTTTTTTTTTTTTTTGGTCAATGTCCCCTTTCTCTTCTAGGAATATGCCATTGGATTATGGATTAACGATAGATTTAAAAAGATACACATACAAAAAAAAAGAAATAGAAAAGAATTGCAATAAAAAAACAACTCAAAATAATATATATTTTTTTATAATATATATAATATATATATATATATATATATATATATATATATATATATATATATATATATATATATATATATATATATATATATATATATATATATATATATATATATATATATATATATATATATATATATATATATATATATATATATATATATATATATATATATATATATATATATATATATATATATATATATATATATATATATATATATATATATATATATATATATATATATATATATATATATATATATATATATATATATATATATATATATATATTATTATTATTATTATTATTATTATTATTATTACTACGGCTTCTTCTTTTTGAAGACCTTAACGCTCCTGAAGATAAACAAATATTGCGTACAATATTTTATGCACAAATTATTAACATCACTATAAGCACATCTCTTTAACGATCATAAAATCCTTAACCTGCAACTAATCGTAACATTCTATCAAGAGTAATTTGACATTAATACAAAGTTACAATAAGATTACAATATCCACAAAATTTACGCTACCTATTCGAAGTTTGGTTGCTCTAATATGTGATGATGTTAATTTCGGTTGCTAGAATCTTTTCTCGTACATTGCGTGACTTTTGTGAAAACCTGCATGATTCAGAGTCCCACCATTATCCAGTACTGTCGTCATGCTGAACTGTTCTTCTCCTGAACTTCCTGATACAGTGGTCAATTACGTCTAGATACTACGTCG
>SEYY01010174.1:0-5000 GCA_009176605.1 Armadillidium nasatum
AGATTCCGAAAGAGGGAGATTGGAAATCAAAGCTTTGTGCCAGACTCTCCAAAGGCTTTCGATATATCTAGCGTCATAATGAAAGATTCACTGAAACACCGAAGAAGGGAGAATCAAGAGTCAGAAAGAAAGGGTAAGAAGACCACCAGTAGAGCGTTCTTTACGAAATAAATACTGGCGATTAGATATAAGATTGGAAGAATTGAGATGTTTCCAAATCTTCATGTTTAGGATATATTCGAAAATTTAGAAAAAAACAAAGGTTAAAGAAATAGGACGATAGTTAGAGGGCTGAGAAGGTGCCCTTTCTTCGTCAAAGGGAAGGTCGAAGTAGAAAGAAGAGACAAAATAGTCAACAAAGGCAGGGTTCAAGTTCCGAAACACAAGTTTTGAGAAAATTATTTTTACTCTTGGTGGTAATACAACTGATATTACTTCTGTAACATAGTGCTAAGCTCAGAGAGAGAGAGAGAGAGAGAGAGAGAGAGAGAGAGAGAGAGAGAGAGAGAGAGAGAGAGAGAGAGAGAGAGAAGAAATTACATTTTTTTAAGAAATTACAATATTGGGCATAAATGAGTTGGAGGAGTTTGGTGGAGTAGAAATAGCTCCATAATCGTCTAAGGTAGAGTTAGAGGCAAAAATTTGAGAGTAGAAATCAACTTTAGTAGAAGGTAGAATGGCAGTTGTGCCTTCAGAAGATATTAGAAAAGGGAAAAAAGAAGATGAAAAGTTTGAATTAAATTGTTTTTCAAAATGTCAGAAAGGACGAGCAAAAAAGAAACCAGAAAGATTATTGTATTTTCGACGGATGAATGAGTTTTTGTGTCACAAAGAATAGATTTTTTACGACTCCGGTGTGAAATATAAGCTAAATGAGTTTCTGCGGTTTGAAGACGACGGTAATCCTTGATAGTAGCATCCCTGCGGCGGATATCGCGAGTACAAGTAGAGTTAAATCAAGGTTTGCTAGGTTTAGTTGAAGAGAGAAAATACGAAATGTATGCTCCATGCCAGAGTGAATCACCTCGGTTATGCGCTCAGGACACTCAGAAGGGTCCCTCCCACGGAAGCAGTAAACATTGCATGTGAAATCTGAGAAGTACAACCGCAAATCAGAACAGTTAGCAGCACCGAAGTGCCAGAAACGTACCCTCACCGAAGGCTGGTGCACTTCTTTCGGAAGAGTTGAAGAGACAGAACAAAAAAGGAAGATACGAAGGAGGTGATTGGATGAGCTCAGAGGAGGAAAGTGTTTAACAAAATAGGAAGAAGGATAAGAGGTTAAGAAATTTCTAGAATGTTGGATTCAATACCAAAATAGTCACTGATACTTGTAGGAATTGCACAAACTGATTAAGATTGTTCAATCTCATTGACTGTGGTGGAGAATGAAATCACCTAAAACGATGTTTTCAGAGAAAGAAGAAGAAGAAAGAATGTGCTCTATTTCGGAGGTTAAATATTCGAAGAATTTTTTGCTGTCAGAAGAATTAAGAGATAAATAGTAAGATCAAATAAATATAGTAGTATACTTGCAAGAGAGCTTCAGCCATAAAGTAGAAAATTCATAAAACTCCAAATTAGAGACACAAGAATAAACATCATTTCCCACATATGTGCAACATCTGCTTTGACTGAAAATTGAGGATAGAGACAGTACGAGGTAGTAGAATAAGTTTTGCTGTCAGCGCACACAAGCAAATGAGTTTCGGTTAAAATCAAAAGATATAGTTTAGAAGAAGAGAGGTAGAGTTCGAAAAAAAGGAAAATTTGAAAAAGAATGCCAATGTTGCAGAAATTAATGATAAAAGAAGATCGTGGAATATATTAAGCCAGACGCGAATTCTTGGAGGCACCATTTCCATTATTGCAAGCCGCCAATTCAAAAAGGATAATGGGATGTGGGATGGATGAGGGGCATTCTTTAGATCCCTCCCTTCAAAGCATCCCCGAGGAAGCTTTACGTTTCGCCATTTTTGTTTTGTTCAATAATTTAATGTAAGAGTAAGCTTGTAAATTGATGGGAACATGTGAAAAAATGCTAGCATATATACTCCATTACGAGGCGAGGGTGCACTGGAGAATCTCTGAGAAGGTGAAACTTAAAAAGGAACGAACCAAAGGGCAACAGAGCGAAACGGAATGGTCTAGCTCATCCTATCACTTCGCGAGTTAAGCCAAATGGAGTATACTGCATCGCTTCGGACGGCGCTACGTCTCCCGCTATAATATATATATATATATATATATATATATATATATATATATATATATATATATTATATATATATATATATATATTATATATATATATATATATATATATATATATATATATATATATATATATATATATATATATATATATATATATATATATATATATATATATATATATATATATATATATATATATATATATATATATATATATATATATATATATATTATATATATATATATATATATATATATATATATATATATATATATATATATATATATATATATATATATATATATATATATATATATATATATATATATATATATATTATGTAAATATTTATTTATTTTATTTTTTATGTAAATGGAATTATTATTTTGAAATATTTTGCTAATTAAAATGAAAAGGAAAGAATTTAATAATAGACAACGTTAATGCAATATTAATATATTAAGCTTTAAACTAATTTAATATATATATATATATATATATATATATATATATATATATATATATATATATATATATATATATATATATATATATATATATATATCTATTATTATATTAATAATAATAATAATAATAATAATAATAATAATAATAATAATAATAATAATAATAATAATAATAATAATAATAATAATAATAATAATAATAATAATAATAATAATAATAATAATAATAATAATAATAATAATAATAATAATAATAATAATAATAATAATAATAATAGGGAAAATGATAAAAGTTACTGTAATGACATCTGGCAACATGTTTCCCTAGACTTACATATTCCGTTCATTGAAAATAAAAAGCTTGACATTGCTACACGTTGCATGATCTGTACCTGCTAACCACAGTTATATAATAATAATAACAATAGTAATAATAATAACAATAATAATAATAACAATAATAATAATAATAATAATAATAATAATAATAATAATAATAATAATAATAATAATAATAATAATAATAATAATATAATAATAATAATAATATTAATAATTAATAATTATGATAATGATAATAATGATAATTATAATTAATTTTTATTATTATTTAATTATTATACTTATTATTATTATTATTGTTATTATTTTATTATTATTATTATTATTATTATTAGTAGTAGTAGTAGTAGTAGTAGTAGTAGTAGTAGTAGTATTTTCAATATTGTTTTTAACTTGAATTTAATACATTGAATAACTTCCAAACAATTAACATTGTTACTTTAAGTTTTCTTTCTTGATTTTGGTTTGAATCAATTCAATTCAACAATATAAAAATTTAAATTAGTTTTTAATTAATTTATATAGAATGTTAAATGCATTGAAAAATTAATAGAATATGATAGTCTATATATTGAAATGTCTTTAAATAAACAATAAAAAAAATAATAAAGAATAAAAAAAAAATAGGAAAAAATTTTTTTTTTAATTTATGAAATTTTCAAACAAATTTTAACTGATATTTTACTCAGAAAAAAGTCGATTTTTTTTTCATAAAATAATTCATTACTTTATTATCCTTATGATTATTATGAATTGTATTTGTAAAAGTAATTTTGGAAATGGTGGTAATAGTAACTGTAATATTATTATTATTACTTTTATTATATAATTAGTATTATAACTAAAATTATTGTTATTATTTTTGTTAATGTTAATTCTAAATTATTATTGCTATTTTTCGTATTATTATCATCATTATTATTATTAATGTTTTTAGTATTATCATCATCGTCATCATTACTATTAATTATTACTCTTATTATTTTTATTACTATAACTATAAGTATTATTATTTCTATTATGATTTTATTTCTATTAATATTACTATTATTGTTCTTAACATTATTATTATTATTGTAATTATTATCATTATTGTAATCATCATTATTATTATTATTATTATTATTATTATTATTATTATTATTATGATTATTAGTATTAGTATTATTGTTATTATTATTATTTTTATTATTGTTTACAATCTTTAATTATTGAAATAACTCTCATCTTACAGTTATTTCAATGTTATGATTACTAAAAGTTAGTTATTTTATTTTATTCTAATTTTTATCATTATTTTAAAGGAAATAGATTTAGTTACGATTGCGATTTTAGAAAAATTTAAAGTATTTTTTGTAAGAAATTTCATTTTAATAATGATTGATTCCAAATATGATTAAATTTAATGGGCTCAAATAATGAATTCGTCCAACAAGAAGCCTATTTCAGTTTTGTATTAATACATGCAATGCATACTATTTTTCTTTGCAGTAATTCTATAACTGGGAAGTAAATAAGGATGAATGATATTATTATTATTATTATTATTATTATTATTATTATTATTATTATTATTATTATTATTATTATTATTATTATTATTATTATTATTATTATTATTATTATTATTTATATTATTATTATTATTCTTTTATTATTATTATTATTATTATTATTATTATTATTATTATTATTATTATTATTATTATTATTTTTATTATTATTATTATTATTATTATTTTATTATTATTATTATTATTATTATTATTAAATTAAAAATTAATTATTAAATTAATTATTAATACATTATTATTAATTATTATTTTTTATTATTATTTATTATTATTTATTATTATTATTATTATTATTATTATTATTATCAGTATTATTTTTATTATTATTATAAAATTTAAGCTTTGCTTGAAGCATTTATGAAATTTTTAACTTGCAATTTTGAAAACATGTTTTTCACA
>SEYY01010174.1:15000-17500 GCA_009176605.1 Armadillidium nasatum
TATATAATAATAATAATAATAATAATAATAATAATAATAATATATAATAATAATAATAATAATAATAATAATAAAAAATAAAATAATGAAAATAATAATAATAATAATAATAATAATAATAATAATAATAATAATAATAACTAATAAACAATAATAATAATAATAATAATAATAATAATAATAATAATAATAATAATAATAATAATAATAATAATAATAATAATAATAATAATAATAATAATAATAATAATAATAATAATAATAATAATAATAATAATAATAATAATAATAATAATAATAATAATAATAATAATAATAATAATAATAATAATAATAATAATAATAATAATAATAATAATAATAATAATAATAATAATAATAATAATAATCCAATACGAATTAATTTTTTCTGTTAAAATTTAAAAAGTTTCTTAGGTTTCTTCAGAATATTCTTTCAAAATTTTGTTGACAAATGAAAAATAAAATATTTTTTTCAATAAAAAGGAATAATTTTTCTTCTTTCAAATTACATCTCTATTATTTCTATTTTCGCCTCGTATTGCTTTTGGAGTATTTTATTTCTCGCAAGAGTTTTGCGATATTTCTCTTTTACTGTAAAAGGATTCTAAGAATAAGTGAAATTATTTTTGCAAAAATGTGAACTAAATATTTAAATATTTTTCTTCATGTATTAATACAAAAAAAAAAAATTTAAAAACGTTCTAAACTTTTATTTTTTCAAAAATTACTTCATAAATTTTCCTTCACCAAAAAAAAAAAAAAAAAAAAAAAAAAAAAAAATTAAAAGTTATGCAAAAAGAAATTCAAAAAACTGTCAGTTAAATTCCCTGGGGAATTTTGTTTTCAAGAAAGAAAAAAAAATTTAAGTAAATCGAAACGAGTTCTAAAGTTACAAATCTTGAAATAAAATCTCCTCAAATTTTAATCTTAATATTTAATATTTTTTAAGCAAAATTATCATTATTATCAAATAGTACACATAAATTGAATTATTATTGATTAATTATTATGAAAATTATCATCATTTTTAAATAAACATGGAAATAACGATCAATTTGCACTACTTATTCATCATCATCATTATTATTATTTGATAGCTAGCATGAAAATAATCATTATTTTACAATAATATATATATATATATATATATATATATATATATATATATATATATATATATATATATATATATATATATATATATATATATATATATATATATATATATATATATATATATATATATATATATAGTTACAAAAAATATAAAATGACGTTTTCTTTAATAGAAAGTATTTTAAAGCATTAAACTTGTGAAAATGTTAATATTGTTTTAAATAAGAAAAAGACAGGTAAAACCAGTGATAAATAAAACCAAGTTTCTTTTTGTGATAAAAGTAATTATAATTAATGTAAAAATATAAACTATTAATTTAAAAAATAAAACATTTAAAATATAATGTAAATTGTAAATTATTACCATAACAAATTCTTAATTCACTTTTGGCGCTTTTTCTTATCTCATTTTCCCGCTAAAACTATTTTACCGCTAAATTTGAATTAAGGTAAAACCATTATGAGAAACTATTATAAAATGTAAAATGTGTTTATTTTATATTATATTGTATTAAAATTTCAATAAAAAATTGTTAATGTTTAAAATTTCAAATATAATGTATTTTTATATATAGACTTTAAATATATTGTAAAATAATATTTTATAATTTAAATGTATAATATTTTGTATACTATTTCAATATAAATTTATGAAACTTTAATAATAGTAACTTTGTAAGCAATTTTTGTTAAAGATAATAAAAATAAAGTGGAAAACTATCTACTTTTCTTCTACCTTCCCAAATATTGAGATAATTTTCAGAAGGTATAGAATAAGTGGTAAACTTTCACTTTATCCAAGGAGTCGAAGAAGAAACCGCCACTACAGCCGAACTGCCCCAAGAAGAAGACGTCCCAAGCAGAAGCCAAAAGAAGCAGTCCCAAGCAGAAGCCCAAAAGAAGCTGCTCCTACAAGAAGAAGTTCCAACGCCTCTGCTACCAAAAAGGAAACCCAGTTTGGCAGCCCATTTTGCCCTCGACTGTGGTTCCTCCTTTGAAGTAGCCTTCCATCTGAGGCTACAGACGTTCCACAGGCCTGAAGAGAAGTGGTGGCTACCACACGACTACCAGTCGGCATTCCACAAGGGGAAATTGAAAAACACCCAGCCTCCTGATCTATCCCCCTTCGCTACAACAAAGTGTAGTGACCTCCTGGACCATACATTGGTCACAACAGAGATAATTAGGTCACTATATATATATATATATATATATATATATATATATATATATATATATATATATATATATATATATATATATATATATATATATATATATATATATATATGTGTTAAAGATGGTGTTGTTAGTGGGAGGGGAAGGGTATTAGGATGAGAAGTGGAGAGGGAGCATGGGAGGT
>SEYY01010174.1:25000-30000 GCA_009176605.1 Armadillidium nasatum
ATAAAAAAATTAAAAAAAAAAAAAAAAAAAAAAAAAAAATAATAATAATAATAATATAATAATAATAATAATAATAATAATAATAATAATAATAATAATAATAAATAATAATAATAATAATAATAATAATAATAATAATAATAATAATAATAATAATAATAATAATAATAATAATAATAATAATAATAATAATAATAATAATAATAATAATAATAATAATAATAATAATAATAATAATAATAATAATAATAGTGACAATGCTAATATTAAAAATAATAATATACAAAACAATAATAATTAAATAATAGCAATTAAAAATACTAGTATATAATATTAGTAATATAAATTTATCAACCCATTCTTTATCTGTTTTCTCAGCTTCCTTTGACTAGCAAGTTTTCATACGCCGTGTATCGGGACATGTCGGCCTTTAACTTGGCCAAGTTTTCGGTATTTCCCAACCCAAGTGGAAGTTAGTAACCTTCTAGTCTTTGCCGACAAGAGGAGATATAATAATAATAATAATAATAATAATAATAATAATAATAATAATAATAATAATAATAATAATAATAATAATATAATAATAATAATAATAATAATAATAATATAATAATAATAATAATAATAATAATAATAATAATAATAATAATAATAATAATAATAATAATAATAATAATAATAATAATAATAATAATAATTTCACAGAATTCTTAGAGTAATGAGAAATAAAAAAAGTTCTCAGTTTTGTTTCAAGAGAATTTTCAATACATCAATCAATATATTAGACCAAAATGCAATTTTTTTTAAGTAAGTTCTTCGCCATTTAAATAAAATTAGAAAAGTTTGTAATAAATGATTTATCCTTTTTGAAAAATATATTCTCTATTATATTATTGTATATTTGAGATATATTTGAAACAAAAGTCATTTTTCAGTTCATGAAATTGACGGCTTAAATATACCAAAATCTTTTAAAATCTCGTATTTTAAATTTTTCAGAACTTTATAGAGGGAGATTTGAAATAGTCCAAAAATGTGTTCGAACGGAGAAAGAGTGACTTGGATTCGTTTCTTGAAATAAAGTATTATTCCTTTTCAGTTTTCTATTGGAAAATTTGACTAAAAGAATTCATTCAGCTTTAGTAGAATAGAAGACAGCTTTGGTGCTTTGGGAGAAATAAGAAGGGAATAGGATGAAGCAAATTTAAGTTAATATTTCTCGAAAAATTTTAAAAAGAAAGGAACAAGGAAATTGTTAGAAAGAGAGGAAATGAGGAAAATATTAGAAAGAGAAAAAATGAGGAAAATGCTAGAAAGAGAGGAAATGAGGAAAATGTTTGAAAGAGAGGAAATGAGAAAAAAATTGGAAAGAGAAAAAAATGAGGAATATGTTAGAAAGAGAGGAAATGAGGAAAATATTAGAAAGAGAAGAAGAAAATGAGGAAAATGTTAGAAAGAGAGGAAATGAGGAAAATGCTAGAAAGAGAGGAAATGAGGAAAATGTTTGAAAGAGAGGAAATGAGGAAAATATTAGAAAGAGAGGACATGAGAAAAATTTTAGAAAGAGAGGAAATGATGAAAATGCTAGGAAGAGAGGAAATGAGGAAAATGTTAGAAAAAGTGGAAATGAGGAAAATGTTAGAAAAAGTGGAAATGAGGAAAATGTTAGAAAGAGAGGAAATGAGAAAATGCTAGAAAGAGAGGAAATGAGGAAAATGTTAGAAAAAGTGGAAATGAGGAAAATGTTAGAATGAGAGAAAATGAAGAAAATGTTAGAAAGAGAGGAAATGAAGAAAATGTTATAAATGAGGAAAATGTTAGAGAGGAAATGAGGAAAATGTTAGAAAGAGAGGAAATGAGGAAAAACAGAAAAATGAAATAATTTTTCTGCCGTTAAAGTTTTCAGTGTGATAGATTTTAAATTATTCTGAGATCGAAATATAAAAAGTGTTAGTTTCTGGAGTTTGAAGACGAATATAATTATTGTAGGAACGTTACTGAGACGAGTATCACGAGAACAAGCAGTGTTAACTAAACTATTAAGAACTGGTTTAATGGAAAGAAAACTGATTGTTCTCGTCAATGAAAAAGAAATTATAATCACTTTGTTCATGAGTTATTAGAATTGAAAAGAATTTTTCCCATGAAGTAATGATCTCAAAAAATACAATTTCAAGTTCAATCAGTTCTTTTTACCAACATGCCGTAAATGTTTCGTAACTGATGGCAGTTACGGTTTCTGATTAACATTCAAACCAATTGAGCAGGATATGATCGGTAGTCGGATAAATGTAAAGGAGGAAAAGAGTTAAAAATGCACAAATTGAACAATCTGAAATTAGAAAAGATCTAAGAAAATGTTTCCACCAAGTCGGTCTGGTATGTGGGTTATCAATATTGTGTATGGAGACATAATAAGTGAGTTCACCTGACCATCTTGGGAACTAGAGGAAAACCATCGACAGTGGTAAACACTGAAACCACCTAAAATTTTGATCTTAGAAAATAATGTTCCATATTGGAGTCCAGGTAGTTATAGATTTTCAGAAGACTCTAAGCTATAATGTATAAATTTCGAGACTCAAAATTAGTGACAGTAGAACATTAAACTTTCTTACGTACTGAAATTTATTATCCACCTTTGACTCCAAATAGAAGATAGAAAAAGTAAGAGGACATAAGTTAAGTGTGGTTTCCTGACTATGCTGATGCACCCGAGTATCGGTTAAGAACAAGTGAAGAGGTTAACGAAGGAGAGGGTGTGCTCAACAAAGAGGAAATTAGAAAAAAGACCAAGAATGTTGAATAAATTAATGAAAAACTGTACCGTGCACCAGCACAAGTTAGAAGTTTGCAAAGTGAACAGATTCCACCATCAGAGGCAACCAGTTCGCAAGTGACGAAGTAGTTAGAATTGGTCAAGAGACAATCTTTAGAGACCACTTCATCTTAGGCATCTTCGTCGAAACACCACTGAAAGATTTTATTTTAATTTTAAAAAGAAATAGTGTGGAGGTTATGCAACGTATACTTAAGTATATATATATATATATATATATATATATATATATATATATATATATATATATATATATATATATATATATATATATATATATATATATATATATATATATATATATATATATATATATATATATATATATATATTATATATATATATATATATATATATATATATATATATATATATATATATATATATATATATATATATATATATATATATATATATATATATATATATATATATATATATATATATATATATATATATATATATATATATATATATATATATATATATATATATATATATATATATATATATGTGTGTGTGTGTATGTGTGTGTCTTTTAGCATACAAACACATGAAAACTCACTTATTCAGGCTTGTATTAAAGTAAATAAATAACTAAGAAATGGGAAAGCTATTGTAGGATATTTATATCTTTTTCAACCAAAACAGATCATGCTGAGAAAAGAATTTACGATTCCTCCAAAAAGAAAATATGGTGACTTTTAAAATAACAAATTCAGTTGTCAACTTTTATCAGTGTGCCATTTATTCAAGTCTTTTTGGAATCATTTGTCAAATTTTAAAGAGCAGAGAAAGTGCCAAGTCTAGTTTACTTAAGTGATAAAACTCAGAATAAATGTTAATCTGTAAAAAATGAGAAGATTGCTGTGATTGGTGGAGGTTATACAAGGTTGTCTTGCTTTATATTAAACGTTTGACCAATCATATTTAGGTTCTAATTAAATGTTAAGTCCCAAGTCATAATTGATCTGTCTAAAATGAAATTTAAAAAATAAAATAAAATTCAATCTAATATATATATATATATATATATATATATATATATATATATATATATATATATATATATATATATATATATATATATATATATATATATATATATATATATATATATATATATATATATATATATATATATATATATATATATATAGTGATGGCATCCGCGGAGCATGTTCATCAAAATTAGCATCCGCATCCGTAGTTGTGAAAAATAATCCTCTTCCGCACTTTGACAAAAACTCCATATTCGCTTCTGCATCCTCATCCGTATTCAAATGATAAAATATAACATCCGACCCATCACTAATATATATATATATATATATATATATATATATATATATATATATATATATATATATATATATATAATATATATATATATATATATATATATATATATATATATATATATATATATATATATATACGTTGACAACTCGTGATTTTTCATTTATCGAGAAGGGAAACTTTCAAAAGCTATTTTCGCACTAGGAATTGATCCACGGACCTTCCAAAAAATAGCCTCTCTAAGAGATAACACATATTATACCATTATATAATATTTTTATTATTTATTAATGTAGGAGATGAAAATGATAGAGAAAATAATAATAATAGTGATAATAATAATAAAAATAATTATAATAATAATAATAATAATAATAATAATAATAATAATAATAATAATAATAATAATAATAATAATAATAATAATAATAATAATAATAATAATATAATAATAATAATAATAATAATAATAATAATAATAATAATAATAATAATAATAATAATAATAATAATAATACATAATAATAATAATAATAATAATAATAATAATAATAATAATAATAATAATAATAATAATATTTCTAATTTATTTTCCACAAGAATTAAGAAAAAAGGAAGTAATTTCCTATGAAATAAAATCGTTGCAGAAATAAATAAAATTAAAATAAGAGAAAAAAAAAATAAATTAAATTATTTACAAATTAAGAAAGAAAAGTTAGAAAAATAAATATTAATTTAGGAAATATTTCATTAAAATAACATTGTATTAAAAGAAATGAGCTAATTGGTATCCTCAAGAGTGCCAAAAAATTTGCACTCACACTGGTACTGGCGCTGATACTGACCCTGGCACTGACAC